>BGPR01013004.1:20116-40266 GCA_013235015.1 Araneus ventricosus | reverse complement strand
CTGGGTACTTTTAGATGTCTATAAATTTTATGCCCCCTCACTTTTTCCACCCAATCCCCTCCACTACAAGTATCCTTTACCATCTTAAATAGAAGGAAATAATAAAAAATATCCCAAATGGGTGGTGGCATCTAATTAGGAGATTAAATAAAATCGTAGGGGAAGGGGTTAACCCTTTGCGGCGCGGTGTGCCAGCTGATGGTACACCTAATTTCACTCGCTTCTCAACCGTTCAATTGAACTATAAATCGAAAATAATAGGTTTAGGATAAGGATAATAGTACTCCTTTTAGCAGTATAAGGATAATAGCTTCCTTCATAGCAGCCTTATGAAATTTCGTTTCGGAATAGGAATTATTAGAAATAAAGTTTGGGAAAATTCCTTAACTCAGAGATAAGAAATGTTTTCAGTTCTGGACGTTTACAATTTTAGCAAATTAACTCGAAAATTTTCCTCTGATATTCGTGAAGTTTTAATTTATGATTTTCTGTAAGATTCAACAATATTTTTTGAGTGTACCAAGGTGGCTGTTTCTAAGGGGGTTCTCATATGAGGGGGTTACGCCCAAAGGGAGACGATCCCCCTCGGAATGAAGTAAGTTTTTAAAAAACATTTTTGTCGATTCTATGTCTAGACAATAAACTAAACCCATTCATGATATTTTTTCATCATATTTCAAAATATTTAATGGCTTGCGCCGCAAAGGGTTAATTACATTTTTCTCTTTGAGGTAACACGTTTTGAATAGATACATTTTAGTGAAATAATTAGTTTTTCAATTATTTGATATTCATTTAAAACTGAAGTTAATATTTAAAATTATTTTCCAATATTCCTTACACTTATTTATGCACATTTAAATAACAGCCTTTGAGAAGCAGCAAACACTATAATGCAGGGTTAATGCTGCTAAAACAGTAATATAATTTTTGCTTTCTCGTATTAGAAGTATATAAAGAGAAAATATTGTAATGGTTAAAAATAAACATCAAGATTTTGAAGAATATCCTCATTTTAAACGTTCTTGAGTCCAAAATAGGGATGGGAAAAGCTTAACGGCTTCAACCGAAAACAGATTTTTGATGTGAAAACGTCTTTCCGTTCGTTGCAGTGATAGTCGGTGGAACTTTTTTGTGTGACAAAATATCGTCAGATTTGAATCGCTAATAACTACGAAACTAATAATGCGAAAAGAATGGTTGATCCCACAACGGATAGATCATATCTGTAAGAGTTTGTCGCATAGTATTTGTTTTACCTGTGAGGTCATCGTACCAGTGTAGGAGCATGCGCGTGATTGTTATGAATTAGCTTTATGTAAAGTTATAAGTAAGTGTAGCGTGGAAACGCGTTTAGCTAGGAGGTTGATTCTGGTGTCGTTTTAAAGAGCTTGAAGAGTATTACTAGAGCCCAAAGTGAGACAATCAAAATACAAGTAAAAATCGGTAATAAATTGAAAATTGCAAACTCCGCATGTTTTATTTATTATAACAGGCAGAGTTTTCTTTCGAATTGTACGAAACATACAGAATACTTATTCTGCAACCATTGTACTACTCTGTGTAAATATTTTATTAAAGAGATTGATAATTAAATTACATATTAATACGAAGAACTTGTTTTATGATTTTATCCCGACGTTTCACGAAAAATCTACGGCGCGGACCCGAACTGAGCCTTTCTTATGTTTTATTTAGAGTAGCTTTTGATGGCGCCATCTGTTAACAGTTTATAGAACTACATTCCGCGTATGCGCTGTAAAACATTATTTCATACAAATGCTCATATTTCCCGAAATTTTCAAATTTTTGAATTAAAATTTTAATACAATGTTTCTTTTACGTATTGTCAAGTATTCTGTAAGTTTCGCACAATTCGAAAAAAAACTCTGGATGTTATACTCCAAAAACACGCGGAGTTTGAAATTTTCAAATTAATACCTATTTTTACTTATATTCTGATAAATATTTTTATTGTCTCACTTTGGGCCCTAGTAATACTCTTCAAGCTCTTTAAAACGACACCAGAATCAACCTCCTAGCTAAACACGTTTCCACGCTACACTTATTTATAACCTTACTCAAAGCTAATTCATAACAATCACGCTCATGCACCTACACTGGTACGATGCTGCCACAGGCAAAACAAATACTATGCGACAAACTCTTACAGATATGATCTATCCGTTGTGGGATCAACCATTCTTTTCGCATTATTAGTTTCGTAGTTATTAGCGATTCAAATCTGACGGTATTTTGTCAAGAAAGTTCGACTGACTATCACTGTAGCGAGTGGAAAGACGTTTACATGTCAGAAAAGACCACTATGCGGCGGGGTCCTCTAGGCAGATGCCTACTTTGCCTATTTAATAAACCTGCCCTGGTGATGCCCCGCACGGAGATACTTTATGAGTAGATTAGAAACTGTTATAATACTATGAAATCTAGCCACATTCATTTCCTGCATTCCTTATTCTTCAAAAAACCAGCGGGAGTGATCTCCTCAAAACTTTCTCGCATCAGCCCTAACACGGTTGGGGAAAAAATGCAGTAACATGGACGATTCCCCAGAAAAACGCGCGCGTCGTTTTTTGCGTTCTAGAATGGTGAAGAAACCGAATATGCAATTTGAACTCCTTTTCTTCAACAGATTGAAACGAAAATTGGACGTGGGCAAGATTGGATTGGATTGGGTGAAGATAAGAAGACCACATATCAATTTTTAATCATCTAAGCTATAGGAGTTATCATGTTCACAAGTATGCAATTATACAGACAGTCAACCTTTGACAGATTTGGTCCAAAATTTGATGCGAACCTACATTCCTAATGATAAAACTGTGTACCAAATTTTATCTACCTAGCTATCTAAGTTTTTGAGTTGCCGTGTCCACATGAACACGGACAGACAGATAGACAGTCTTTGACGGATTTTGTCCAGAATTTGATAGAAACCTACAAATTATGTGTAAAGATCACATACCAAATCTCATCTCTGTAGTTCTAATAGTTTTTGAGTTATCGTGTTCATAGACACACAGACATAATTCCAAAATTGTGTTTTTCGGACTCAGGGAGGTCTAAAACGCGAAGATTCATAAAAATCGCGAGTTCGAATTTTTTGACGACCGCAATACTTTCTGTTTGTATACTTCGCATGCGAGAAAGTAAAAACTTAAGAGAAGAAATAATAATAAATTGAAGTTGCCCGCAATTTAAATAAATGCTAAGTTGCTACAACAACAGATTTCAACATAAAAGATTATGCGTCGTATATTTAATCAATTTGGAATATTCCGACTGCGAATAATTCTGAAACCATTCATTTTTATTACATAAAAGAATTTTTAGTTTTTCTTGTGTACGTATAATATATAATTTTCTCTGACAGGAAAAATGATTCATACATACATATCCTAATTTTTTCTGCAATAAGAAACAACACACAAACGCAGTGTAATCTCAATGCATTATATAGAATCGTAAGAATTTTGTTAAGAGTTCCGATTACCACTGCTCAGTTCAAGCCTAATTTTTCTTAGCTTAAAATAATGACAAACGAAAGAAAAAACTTTTTAAGTTGCGCAAGAAAGACCATCCAGGCATTTAGTTGTTTGGAATTCCATAGAAAATAAATTATGCGAAGACGCAAATTGAAGTGAGATAATACCACTCGTGTAATGGAGCCGGAACGCCGTCGTTCCGGCACTGCTTTTTTTTCCACGAGAAAAAAAATAAGAAAACATCCTTAAAACATTGCGATTTTTGTCACCTAGGTTAGAGCGTCCCGGCACTGCTTTTAGAGCGTTCCGGCACTGCTTTTAGAGCGTCCCGGCACTTCTTTTAGAGCGTCCCGGCACTGCTTTTAGAGCGCCCCAGCACTGCTTTTAGAGCGCCCCAGCACTGCCTATTTGCGACTACACCACAGGATAATACATAAATTTGCAGAAATGAAAGCAAGGAAAATTTAATTATATTCATTTTGTTTTTTTTCACATTAATATTAATGTGTTATAAGTTAAGTATTACTATTTAGATAAGAATAAATTTTGTATATGTTCATTCTTTGTATTAAAAATGAAAGATTCTATTTATTTATTCACATTTTTTAAAAAAATTAAAGATTCCCGATATTTGCGCTCGAGGCTCCAAGGGCCTCGCTGCACGTATTCGTAAGAATGCATTTAGTATTTTGAAAAAAAGGTCAAGTTACAGTCTTCGAAATTCTGTATGTATTTTTTGCTAATCCGAAGTGTTGTCAGACTTAGTTAGCATTTAATATCAAATATCTAATATTTCGAATTTTTTTCTTTATTTGCTTTAGTGATAATTTTTGACGTGCCATGAAAGGCTTAAGGAAATAGAACCATTGTTTTAAGGGGTTAATTTTTCGCGACACCGCATGTTATGTTTCTTTTCTAGTTCGGTTCACCCACTGTTTCACAGCATTGTGTTTACTCTGAGGAGACATAATCCGGAAATGCGATCGTAATTTTCTTTGCAAGTTGATACGATAATAGCACTCTGAAGATTTGTGCTTCGTAACCCAGTTTTCTCCAATCTAATAAGTTAGCAGCATTTTAAAGAACATCTGTGCACTTACAAAAAAAGCTATTATCGTTTGTCTCGAGGCAGAGAACTGCAGCGAAGAGGCAGAAGCTTATCTCTACCAAACGATATTCAATCCTCTAGGGGCGACAAATGGTGCAGAAAATTTCTCGCAGCAGACCGAGCTCTCAGGCGGTTAATGCGTCGGCGTAGATAAAAATGAAATTTACGACTCGCATTCTGGAATGGGTTCAGGTTTATTTCCCGTGCAAGTGAACTCGTGACGGAGAGTATCAAAATTCCATTCTTAAGAATCGCTATCAAATGCCAGCGGTCAAATACTTCACCCAGTGATCGAAATGTCTGGAAGCCGGGACTATTTTTTCTTTAGTTTATGAGGCTCCTGTATTGTGGTAACTGTCGATCTGTCAACAGAATCATAACCGCGAGGTGTTTATATTCGAAATCTGAATATCACCATTCAATCTTGAATTTCAAGTAGCTTAGGAAGACCGTGACAAATTAGTCATTTTCTGACGCTACAAGGAAAGATATTTTGTTGCATCCGCCTTTTTACGTATAGAAAAGCTGATTTAACTAAAGTTTCCATGGCACGTCTGACTTACGGTCTTTCATATCAATTTAAAAGTTTAAGCAATTTTGAGCCTTATCAAAGATATTTCGACCGAATTTTTACAAAAATGCCTCACATTCGCAACGTATACTTTTCCAGGTTCTCCTTGCTCACAATCCAGTAGCACTTGAGCTTATTGTGATTTTTTTGGACCCCAGTCGACATCATTGGCTTAGCAAGTGCAAATGGTGGCCGGGGCATGGATCCCCCCTTATTTGAACTGGCTTTAAAAAGTGACATGAAAGTACTAAGGTTTTGTCTCCATGACAACCTGGCACCTATACTGCCTTTGTCCCTCGGTCGCAAACCCATACTGGAGCTGGAATAGCGATCCTGCTATTTCCAGCTCCAAAAGGCGGACTCGTGCCATTCTGACTGTTCTTTTTAAAAGCTCTATACAACTAAGAGACGTGCCGACTCTTAACTGCGCTGCAAATCTAAGTGGCTTCATAAATTTCCCTAAATTATTTTCTAACATTTCCGAAACGCGCTGCGTTGTGCGGGTCGCGATCATTTTCGTTAACCAATTGACACCAATCCTGTCTATCTACTTTTTCCTCAACTAAAAAAACGCTTTCTTTTGGCAACGCGGCTGAGGTCCTTTCACTTCACTAATTAAAATAATTGATTTTTGTATTTCCTGAATCCATTTTTCTATGAAAACTCTTTTTAAGAGTTAAAAAGAGTTTTCCTCATAATAAACGCTAAACTCTTTTGATCTCTTTCTTGGGCAAATCCAAAATCTGTATTTAAATTCAAATTAGTTCTGATGTGATGGTGCAAGGCTCTCATTGAATCAGCGGAACACCGTAACTTCAGTTCTGTTTTCCTAACTTAAATAACCCAGATAGCAAAGAAAGCTTGTCTAAAAGGTTTTGGAAACCTTGTCGTCAGCAAGGTTAAAGGATTGTCACAAAGGTTTCCATGACAAGGGTTGAACCTTTCGGCAAGGTAACGGAAAGGTTAGCTAGTCAACAAGAAACAAGGTTTTCTGTAAGGTTTTTAGTAAGATTTCCCCAAGCTTTTATTACAAGCTTGTTTCAGGCTTTCCTCAAGCTTGTTTCAGGCCTTTCAAAAAGCTGTTAAGAGCCTTCTTTCGGCGGTCAAAATAGAGCCCCCCCTTTTCCCACCCTCTCTTCAAAGCCGTGATCCTACAGAGGGGTCCAATCCTATTTTTCATCCCCTTCTTCTGGCGTCATCTTAGCCCAACTTAGAATTGTCTGGAATGTCAATCAACTAGGAATCTTAATTAATCAAGGCTTAATTATTAATTTGATTAATCTAATTTTTAATTGAACTTACTTGCACAATTTCGTTGTAGATTGTGACAAAACTTCACATTCCTCCGAGCCCGGGATCGAACTCATGTTCATAGGGTTGGAAAGCAAACGCAATAACCACTATACCGGAAAGGGCTACATACGATGGGACACGTGTTTCATAAAAAGCTTCCCTGCGTCAGTTTTGCGGGAATAGTTTCCGAAACAGTTTGCGCGGAAATGCTTTCACGGACAGCCTATGGAAAGTGAAATGGCAAGCTTTCCGCAAACTTTTTTGCTATCTGGGAAGGTGATCAGATTTTCACACTTCAATCCAGAACCCTCTAAAAACTAGGTGTGCTATTCTAGAGGGGTAGGGATGGATTTTGGATTCGGCAAGATCGTCCCAAAAATGTAAACAAATAAAGAAAATCAAAATTCAAATGTAACGGAATGCAGTAACATCTTGAATCTTTGTCAGCGAATTAAGTGAAAGAAAAGGATACAAAAGATAATAGTATAACATCAGTTGAACAGAGTCTAAATATACAACAGCACAGGAAACCAGTTGGATGAATGACAACTTACGAAGCGTGTATCGCTGCAGACGGCAAGTCCGTTGAACATTTTCTTTCACAAGTAATCGCTTTCTTATGGCATTTGAATATATATTGTTTTGTAATAAATACTAATATAATAACCCAGATCTGTTTCTCGGTAACTCTCTGACGTCACCAAAAATAAAACTCGCGCCATAGCACTGCGAGACGTTAAACAGCGTTGTTTCATTGTTAGAGAACCTGAATTTCAGTCGTTTTAAATTTAAAAGAGTAATTGTCGTTCTAATTTCAAATTTAATAGCTCTAAAATAGTGAAATAAAATTTTCTATCGATTGATATAAAATTTATCTCTCTATGATCAATAGTTCCCGAGAAATTTTAAATTATATTAATCCTATATTTCAAATTAATTTACGTTTTTGAATAGAAAGTAGTAAATTACGTCAGTGGTATATCATGCGTTTGATATAGTTTGGACGCCACGATGCACCTGATTACTTATTGCAATCGTGATGATCTAATTTGATAATATTTTTTGGCAACGTTTGACAAGCAGAGAAGTTCTTTGTTTTGATTAGAATTTCGAAAAAGGATTCCTTTGAAATTTTAACTTTTGACTTACGTTTGACAAGCTGAGAATTTCATGGTTATTGAATTTTAATAAAATTGTTAAACAACGAAAAATACTTCACACGGAATGTTGTTTACCGAGAGGTTTTTTGAATAAAGAAATATGTAAATAGAAATATATATTTCCTGTCATAAAACATGTGTTTATTTTATTTGTTTTCAATCAATGTTAAACATTTCTCTCGCATATATATATCTATTTAAACACGTCCAATTTGACAGAAAATCTCTCGAATAAAGAGGCAATTTGCACCCGTCATACCATAACGGGTGATTTTCTAGTTAGATATATTGGGGATTCGAGACAAAAAAGATCTGTCATCAGCCTCTTTGTACTCAAAGGGTTTCTTGTTTTCACTGTGTCCTTTCTAGCTATTATCGTATCTGCCATGCTGCGTACGGGCCTGTAATGTTATCATTCATGCGCTGTTGTGCTAAAGTAAATTTGTATTCCATTAAATCTGTATTGTGCTTTTATCTAGTGTATCCTTTTCTTTTACTTAATTCACTGACAAAGAACTCCCTGTAGCGCCCCCCTGTACGCCTATGGGCCCCGCAACTTTAGGGGGCCCCGAGGCCTCGATATTTTTTATTTATAATAGTTCTGCGTTGTTTTCAGAACAATTTTAATTTACGTTTTCATTTAATTTACAAAGGCCGAGTACTCGAAACTAGTCAAATTAAATCAAGCACCATTTTAAGTTTGGAACATTATTTTAACAACTCTCCTAATTAATTACCATTTGCAAGTTTTAGATTATTTTGTTTTATAAATTCAAAAAAAAAGTTGTTTTTAAATTTAAAAAATGTTCGATCCTATAATCAAATAGTATTTAGATTGTGTTAAAATAGTTTTGTCATATTTTTTTACGATTTTGTATGAAATTACTTTTAAATTTTAATTTTGCATATTTTTTATACGTGATATACTAAAACCAACTTTTCTGAAAGTGATCTGAAATCAAATGGTTCACTATTTCAGTTCGTCAAAAATGTGCTATTTAAAACTGCTCATATAGAGATTAAATTAAAATCAATATTAAAATATCTGGTTTTGGAAGTTGGGAGGGAAAAGGGAGCCCCAAGACTTACATTGCCTAAGGACCTGCTCCCCTCCCCCTTGGCATTTACGAACCCACGTTCTATTGCAAAAATGATTTTTTTTCTGTACGTTTGACCTAAAGTTTATAATTGACCTTTCGGGACATCCTGTATATTCAATACCTACCTGCATATACTCAATCTAAAGCACCGCATATTACTAGATGCCGGAATTTAATTATTGAGGAGAAGTAACAAAGCTTCTCTATCAACATCATAAGGCCCTGTAACTTGATGCGAAAAATGCTTAATGGAAACGTAAATTGCTGATGATGAGGTGTTTTTCGTGACCTCGAAGGCTACAGAAGAATGCACCGTGAGGCCTTATACGGGATTCGACCCCAAGGTCCTAAAAGGCAGCTTCCACTCTCGCTGAGGCCCTACGAAAAATAGCAGCCAGACCACAACAAAGAAACCCCACTAAGCTCCATTTTTTTTCCTAACAACCAATCTATCAAACGGCCGTATTCCTTAGATTGACAGATACTACTTAGAGAAAACTATTAAATATAATCGGAAGTCAAATTTTCGAATCCGCAACAACAGGCAAGTCTTTCCCAGGAACATCTTTCCAGAGGGGTTCTCCTAACTTTTACATAACCTAAAAGTTTCCGGCGTCGCGCGTCTCGGTTCAGCAAGCCCACTCAATTTCTCCTATTTCACGTGCGCACACAGTTCCTAATTATCCTGTCAAAGCGAAGGGACTAATTGAAAAGAAAACGGTGGTTCCTGCAGCGCAACAAGTTGGTGCGCCGTTTCCGAGCGCAACGTTTCTTGCCCAGCCGTGCGTGCGCTCGCTAAACGCTGTAGAGAGTGCCTGTTGCTGCTACGGCAAGGAATAGGTCGAGCGTGTTATCAGTTGTCGAGCATTTATTTGCTGGGGGAAAATTTGAAGAAACAACAAATGCGTCATTGTTCGAGTGATTTTCACTAAATGAAGAAAGGAGAAAAAGATCCGAGGAGAGTTTTGATTTCCATTTTAGGTATCTGGTAGAAATAAATAATATTGTAATCAAATGTGCTGGGAATGGTTTAATTCAAATACGCACTTGAAAGAATTCACCTGCAGATTTTTTACATGCTTCTATTTTAACTTGACTATTTTTACGTTTGTAAAAATGGAAGTTTGTAATCGAGTTTTGACTCATTCCCTGATGGACTAGAGTTATGGAATTTTGTACAGTAGCGTGTTTGCAGTGACACTGCAATATTTAAGTATTTTCAAAATATTTATATTATTTATCAAATATATTATAGACTAATCCGTCATATATTATAGAATTATCGAATAATATTATAGACTAATAAGTAGAAAATAATAAAAATAAAAACACGCTTATGTTAGTGTACTATAAAGCGGAAAACAACTATTTTTTTAAAAAAAAATCTGCATGTCAAAACAAGATCGGAAAAGCGCAAGGACCCTGAGAACAATAATATAAAGAAAGGAAGCAGTAATTAATATCATCAGAAAGAAAATTTGTAAACATAAATTAAAATTTGAAAAAAAATTGCATTAAAAGTGTAATTAAAATTCAATTTACTTTAAGTATGTCTGTCAGTACCTGTATGTCCACGCATGCGCGAACACATGATTAATTTTACAATATGATCTTCACAGCAAAATTGTAGACCTATGTCTACATTTAACCCTTAAAAGCCCGATTTAAAAAAAAAATGATTTTAAAAATCGGGCGTCCACGTTTTATTCAAGAATTTCATTTGAATAAAACGTGGGAAAAATAATTTAAAAAATACTATTTTGTTTTAAGTATGGTTGACGGCTGAAAAACAGTTTGTTACCAATTGAAAACACCGGGTTTTATTTCAGAAAAAAATTTCCTTGATAAGATTCTATAATGTCAAACACTGATGAACTTTAATAAATAATAAAACGGATAAGGAATTTCCTTCGACATTGTAGTATAAAATATGGTATTCCCAAGCTTACACACAAACCTAAAAAGTTGCAGCCTCAAGTGAAAAATATCAATTTAGTATTATTTTTTTGTCAGCTCTCAGACTGTCATCTATATGTTGTAAATTGATTTAATAAAAATTTCAGTATGTTTTCTATTGGCAACAACAGGCGTTAGAGTTCCGGTCTTGTTCTCAAGATTTTAGAAAACAAAATTTGGTACGTTGCTTAAAGAAAACACTGGACGTTTAAGGATTAAACTAAATCTGACAATGGGTAAGCTGTCAATTTATTAGCCTCGGCTTGTGTATATGAATATGATAAGTCAAAAGCACAAAAATCTACTTAAATGGAATTTGGTATGTGATCTTGATACCGAAATCTTAGATATTTGTCAAATTTCCGTCCATTTAGATCCGGAGAGAAATCCAAAATGATTAACTGATTCTCTTTACTATATGATGAAGCTAAATGCAAAACATGCTGTATTAGTAAATACACTAAAAAGTTGAGGGTAGAGGTAGGCTCTCGTATTTGAATCAAATAGCGAACTTTGTCACAAATATCAAACACTTAGTTTTAAAGGAAACCACTTATGTTTTGATTCAAATGAGGAGGAAAAACATCCTTTGATGGAATCCTGAATTCCACTTACAAGCAGGATAATGGCGAAAATGTTTAAAAATCGACCAGCAAATTGCCTCAAGTTGCGAATTCTGGCACATATTGCCTTTTAACTCAGCTCTTATAGAACATACTTTAAAAATTCTCAAAATATCTGCAGAGTTATTTGAATTTTTAACTGGAAAAGATGAATTACAGATATTCTGTTGTATGCAGATATTGTGTAATACGAAAAACGGAATGAAGTAAAAACTAAGTATCTTGAAGCCAATGAATGACCTGGATCTCGAATGTAGAGAGGAGAATTTGGACCCAATTACAATAATAGTAGTTAACATCTGACGAGTCGATTGTTTTTCATAAATTAAATTTAATGAAAAAAGAGAGGTCACTGATACATTTCCTTTTATCTTTTAAGCGGTGATCTGAATACTCTCATCAATATCATATATATTAAAACTTATGTTCTTATTATTCAGGTGACCAACCTTAGGGAGGACAGTCCTCCTTTTGTAAGTACTGTCTTCCCTCGAAAAGTGTCCTCTTTTTCAATATTTGATGAATTTAGATTTAAATTCTAAAAAAAATTAATACAATAGGAAAATAAACACTTTCAAATTGATAAAAGATGGTGGAAACATTCAGTCATTTCAAAAATGAACATATTTCATGTGAAAATTTATTCTTATTCAATTTTCTTTGTACTGCCCTAGAATTAAAGCAACAGTTGAAAGTGTATTTTCAATTGCTAATGATTTTGGGACACGTGAGGAATCGAGATTGAATGTTGATACTCTAGCCTCAGCTCTTGTCGTTAAATTAACTATGAAGGATATTTCTTATACAGATATTTCCAATATATTGTGAGGAGATATTCATTCTATGGAAAAGTACTCGTTTAAATAATAATTAATAGGCATGTATGCATAATTACAATTTAAAACGTTACAAATGTTTCTATTATGCATTGTGACAATGACATTTTGTGTCGCCCTCCTGCCGGTAGATGGCGCTGCAAGGACCTTTGTCTTTCCGGAGAAGAACGAGAGACAGAGTGACTTGAGACTTCGTGCGAGAAGGTGACGTTTTAGCTCTCTCACAGGGACGGACAAAACTCGACATGCGTAGAGAGTTGAATATTGTAACTTAAATGTAATGTAAGCTTAGTTAAACTAGAATATTTCTATGTGGTAGATGTGTGAACAATAAATTTACTTTAATTCAACTATGGCCCAACTTTATTTTAACCGCCGATTTCACTTCCTGTGAGCTAGCCGGATAATGATGGCTAAAGCATTTATTATATTATAATGTATTCTGTATTATTATTGCAATGAACAAAATGTTTCTTTTATTTACAATATTTTTTTCTTCAATTTATTTGTGTTCTCCTTTCCATTGGAAAAAAGTTGGTCACCTTATTTTTATTAGAATTCTGCATGAATCTGTAAAACAGCAAATGGCTAAATTAAATTTAAATGCATGAATAATTTTTATTAGTAATTCGTTGTTTCCTCAATTCCTGACATTTCTTTAAAGTAATGAATCTTGAAGTTACTTTCAGAATTAGACATATTTATTTTTAAAAAAATAGGGTCTAATTTTATAAGTAAATTCAAGATTCATTGCTTTTAGGAAACCTTTCTCTGTCCTTTTTTTATAGAAAAAAGGAAACTCTTTCTTGATTTTAAATTGTAACAATATTTTAAACCATTTTCTGCTTTTTGATGATATTTGAGAACTTACGTAGCAGAAATAATTTCAAAGAAAAACGGAAAGTTTTTCAAAAGAATAATAATAAAAAATTAAGCTATACATTTTTCAATTTTTTCTAGCACTCGGTAATAAAAAGAATAGATATTTATAAATAAAAGAAAAATTCATAGAATTATTTTTGAATGAGTATTTACATTAAACGGCTTAATCTATACAAATAAAAGTGAAATTTAAAAATAATTTGTGCGCTCGAGAAATCTAAACTACTCAAAAGAATTTGGTAAAGCTTTGTTATGCGGCATCACTGGCGATAATTTTGTTTTGGTGACTTTTTTTAACAGTTTAAATATAAGACTCCATTGGCGATATTTTGCTTTGGCGACTTAACGATACGATGTTGGGTTAGGCGGAAAAAGTCGCCAATACAAGATTATCGCCAGTGATGCCTTATAACAAAGCTGTTCCAAGAATTTCTTCAAATTTTTCTCACGAACACTATGAAGCCTAATGAAGGTTTCAGTGAAGGTTCCGTGACAATTAACACGATTGCACCGATTTTTGGATTCATATCTTTCTGACAGCCGTATGTGACTACCGGTGGTACACATCGGTGTTATTTCAAAAGGTTAATTTTTTATTAATTAAAAACTTAGTTTTCGGTTGAAATCTAGAAGCTGGTACGTACTCTTAAAACGCCGCCAAATCGCCAATGCAGTAACCTGACCACTGCACTTCAATGACGCCAAGTTGCCAAAGCTAATAAAAGTAATACTTGCATTAGCTTTGGCGACTTGGTACCATTTTAAGAGTGTGTACCATCTTCTAGATTTCAACCAAGTTTTCGTTTATAGAAAACAATATTTTATCTTTAGAGTTGTCATTCCCATTGAATGAAAACACTGTAATTTCTTTAAACCATTTTATTTATTTGCCTCCATGTTGCCACTCGCAATGTTTAACTAACTTTTTTTTTTTTATCATTTTTTAAAAGTTAAGAATAACGCTTGGTACGGTATGTAATTTTTTGAAAAGTTAAGAGATTTTTTAAAAATAAATTTTTATTTTTAAATTAATTTTTTCATTTTAATTTCAAATAAATCTGCAGTTGATTAAAGGATTTTGTGTATTATAATGTTTTGTATAATATATTTTTTACATTAGAATTTTATATATTTAGGAAATTCATTTATTAACGTGCGCATTGGCATTCCGTCTAGAGCTAATATTAAATACTGGAAGATTTGTGACCGTCTAAGGGGTCTATTCTGGTACCCCTGGTTGGGGTTCCGTTAACGTGCGGAAACCCAACCCAACCGGGGGTACCAGAATAGACCCCTAAGACGGACTTTCAGCTTGCCAACAGTATCTCAGATTTGATTGTCACAGATTTACTAACGGAAGTTGGAGCAAAAATCTCATGCAAATTGAGGGAGTGCTTAAAAAAAGCATGAAAAACAGAACTGATGAAACAATTGATGCTAATTTCCAACTGATAACAGAATTCTTCGTACGAAGTGGATTGGAAACTAGAGTGGAAACTGGATTAAAAACAATTAGTAAAAACCCTAAAAGTTGTTTACCAACACTCAAATAAAAACCAAACACTAAAAAAAGAAGTAATTACGAAAACTGGATTAAAAACAATACTTATCCTTGACTCCAGAAATCCTCCAACTGATCAACCGTAACGGACTCCCGTATGTTAAAATAAAAAAGAAAGCTAATTGCTAAACTGGGCTTTAAAAAAAATCCTGCCAAATAGCAGTAACTTCAGTTGGATACTTTGCAAATCCTACAATTTAGCAAAAAGATTCAGTTTCCCAGCACTCAGAGAAAAAAATAAACACAAAAATGCTGAAAGATCATATTAGGAAAATAAATTAATTCTGACATAACTCCTATTCGATATTAACGGAGTTCCGCATCAATGAATCAACATAAAATGAAAAAGAAGAAGAAATTAAACTGCTGAACTTAGCTAAAAATACACTGAAATAACTCCTATTTGATATTAGATTATCACAGAATGCCTCTTTGGCACATAGCCAAATCAAACCACGTGACCGTCACCGACTTCACACGACTTTTATTATATAGATTGTTACGAATATCGTCTTCAGAATCGGTGAGAACAGTCCAACAAGCTGGTAATGGAGAAACGACGCTTTATATTCACGAATACTCCAGAAAACACCAACACTGGTCACAGGAAAAACGCAGCACTTGCACAAATTGGCAGCACATACAAACAAATCACAGATAAGAACAGCAATAGAACGAACAAAAGGCGCTCAACGACTAATAGCTGATCAACTCGCGATGCGAATAAGACTCCAAAGACAGTCTTCGAATTCCGAAGGCATTTAAAGACGATTGTCTCATCTCAGCAACTTCCGGGTTTTTATACCTTTCCTGACAGGATGTGGCGTCACATAGAATCATCTAGTAAATTCTGTATATCTCCGCCCCTAACAGAGATATCGAGAAAATTCAAGCATCTTTGATTAGTATTTTTTACGTCAATCGTAGATTTCGTTTATCATTAATAATGTATCTAGAAGACGCATGTAATGCATGTAGAAGACTTATACTTCTCAGTCACACAAACGACAGTCACAGCTCACTGATTGATAGTTAATGACTCGAACGCATCTGCTACTTTACGAAACTGCCATACAATCTTTCAAATGTGAAATGTACTGTTTATTTTGAAGTTTTAGTGTACAATAGTTGCATTCATAGTCCTGTATACTGTTTATTTATTACAAGGACGACACCTGAACAGACTTTCCCTCGTGCCTCACCAGTGGGAAGACATTTGACATTCGGCGCCAAATTTCCTCTGCACCATACTCACATATACCGAGGGTGTTTGCACATTTTTAGAACGATTTCGATAAAGAATTTTAAAAAAGTAAATGCTTTGGAATAAAAATTTCTGGCAACAGCTTATTATTTGAAATGAGAAATATAATCTGCTACTTTTAAATTTACTCTTCTTTCAAAATGTCGCATGTAAACAAGCTGTGGGTTGAAGGATATGTTTTTACGAAGGATATGTTTGCCGAAGGGAAGTATTCCTATTCCATAATTCAAAAATGTTTTGAAATGCATGGTATTAAAATTTCTGCGTGCAAAATAAGCAACATTATGAATCTGAAAGGGAAAACCGTCAATCAATACTTCTACATGGAAAGAAGACTCCAAACGAATACCCGAAAAAGGTATGCACTGTTCCAAATATTTCTATTGTGAAATCGCTGGTAACAACAGAAAATCTGCAGACGCAGAAATCAATTGTAAAATATTTAAATACATCTCTAGCAACAATAAATAAAATAATAATCCAAGATTTACAACTTAAAAAGCTAAAAAACATAATGTTCACCAGCTTTTGTCGAGGCATGCCACTCAACGTAGAACAGTTTGTAGAACCCTGTATGGAAACTATTTAACAGGAAATAAATGGAAATACATTGTGACCCTTGATGAAACATGGGTTTACCTAAATGACTATAACACATGTAGGTCTATTTACTATCGAAAACGAAAAGAAAAAAATGTACAAACCTGGTTCCGTCAATGCAAATAAAGTTTCAGTAAGGGGTTTATGATTGTCGCAGAGTTCTCTGACAGTGGGAAATTAAAATAAGAAGAGTGGAAAAAATGTTAAAATCAGCTCTATGTAATATCAAGAAAAAGCTTTACGTTTGATATTTATAGAAGAATTTCCATTTCTTTATCCCGGTGACTTTCAACGAGTGAAACTTCATCAAGACAAAGCTACAGGTCATACTTTGAAAAGTAGCTCTGCATTATTTAAAAAAAATGAAGACTGATTCAGGTAGTGCAGATATACCTTTTCAACATATTCCTGCGGAGTCCCCTGACGTTTCACCTATGGACTATTGTCCCTTTGGTCTGTTGAAAAGAGCTCTTTCTAAGCGCAAACCCAATACAATTGATAGACTCTGGAAAGTAGTGGAAGAATAATGGAAATCAATACCCCTGAAAATTTACGAAAAGCTCTTCTATCATGGAAATCATGATACGGACTTATAGTCCAGAAAAAAGGCTATCAGATCGAACATTTTAAAAAATAGTCTTTACATTTTAAACAATAATTAAACGCCCCCTAAATCGTTCTAAAAATCTGTAAATGTCTGGTTCTAATCTTTTAAGGCAAGTAACTTTATGTTTATCGTGAAGGAAAATAAAATTATGTTTAACTCTCTGAACCCGGTTAGATTAAGAATTCCATTGCCTGAAACCTGGAGTGAATCTTCGCTCACAAAAACAGAATGGGGTCGTCACGTTCTTTACAGAAATTCCAGGAGGTCGACACCTATGGTTACCCGATCAATTGTCGACAAGGAAAGAAACTACAATTTTCCTAAAAAATTCACCCAGGCGCCCGAAACCGCCTGAGTCCGGCTTCTGTCGAACGGGCGGTTTGAGGCGGGATAGGGCTCAGAGGGTTAATAAAGTTAATGTTTAAAAAGTATTAATTAATAAAGTTATGTTTATAGTCAAATAAAATAGAAAGGTGAAAGAGACTCGTTACCGTTCAGTTAATGAATTCCTTTGAATATTTAGTATAGCAGAAATATATTTAAAAAAATGTATTATTATTTAGGTCTTTTGAAAATACATAATAATATTTTTTCAAACTTGCTTTCAGTTTAAACTTAGACAGACATGAAAAATCAATTAGGCTGTTTAATTTGATTATTCTCGTTTTTCTGCATTTGTAATAAGCATGGGTAGAATGGGTCTTTATTTTGACTTGCGTACAACTACAGCATTCCCCGATCTCCTTCGTATTTAAAAGAATTCGCTCGTACAATGCGTTGCTGACGTAGAAATCTAAGCTTAATAAACCCTCCGAGATTTCTGTGCTTTGTAGTCAAATCTTTCCAGTGATTTTAGAGAAAGCACCTTCTTATCTAGAATACGATGCCGATTAAAATTTAACAAAGTTCATCGATAAAGATACTTTAATCTTCGGCGCAGATATGAAAGTCTTTCGTGAAAGATTAATGGATTATTCTGCCAGATTACTGCTTTGAGAGAGAATTAATGGCTCCTGGAGTAGAAAAAAAATTTATAAAAAAATTAACGTTTTACAAGGTTAAATTGGCGTTTAAAATTTTAAATGAGTATGGTGCCTGAAGTTCTTAAGTTGCGTCTTTATCTGTATGGAAATAAATCCCCTTTCATCAAGCGGATAATGTCAATGATTTATAAATTATGCTTTCGGTCAAACTCAGGTGGGAAAGGCCTGTTTGACAATGTCATTTATTAATATGGAATATATGTTATGGATGGGTCGAAAAAATAAAATCCAGACTATTAAACTGTAGCACAATCACTAGACTGGTTTTGAAGTTCTCTATGAAACAGAAAAACAAAAGAGGAATTAGAAAATTTTGTTAAAAATCCGTGAAATAACAGTCGAAGTGAACTGCTTATTTTTTAATTTTAAAAAAATCATAATGGCTATACTATTTATCTTTAATATATTAGTCCCTCTAGAAGTGTAATCAGTTAAGGAATTTAAATCGAAAGAAGAAGCCATGGGATTTCTAATGGTTGTATTCTTAACCAACATCATATAAAAACAGATAGAACAACGTGTACAATAGCAAAAATAGCTCGCTGCACTTGAGCTGTCTGCTGAAAGTTTTCCTAGTTTTCTTTCAAGCAAGACACAAATGGGGGCCAGTTTCCTTTGAAAGTTCTCCAGTAAGGTAATCTGCTCACATGTATGGGAATTAAGATAAATTTCTACCTAAGGTAACATCTAAGTGTTCGAATGCTTCTTTGAGTAATCTAAAGTCACGGAACAAAAATTATGCTTTTACAATTTAGTTTTATTATCATTTTTAAAAACCTTTAGCTTTTAAATCAAATCAAGCACAAAATTATTGTTGGAGGTAATCTAGCGTTAAATACTTACATAGCATATGTATGTGAAATTTTAGAATATTCACGCAGATATTTTTACCCAAACTTCGTGTAAAAGGTAATTTGCAATGTTGATGAACACTTTGTATTTATATTGACGTTAGAACCTCGCTGGTACCAAGAAAGAAATTGAAATCGGAATTCTAAATCTGAGAAGGTAAAAAAAAACTGCCATGATAAAACTTGGACTGGAGACAGATTTCAGAATTTTTAGAAAAATGTTTTTTTTTTTGCATGAATAAATTTTTTCTGAAGAAAAACGTTGCCAATAACTTAAGACAGCTGGATTCCTGAGGTTTTCCCCCCTCAGCGAATAGATTTGAAAGTGTCAACAAATTCAAGTCAGTAAATAGTCTCCTTCTAGAAAATTCTTTTGAAGAAATTGGATGTAAGGATATTTCTTGCTTTTTTTTTTCTTTCAGTCCTGTTACTGTATGAAACTTTTAAAGAAGGATGTACATATTTTTAAATGTGAGAGTCACAGATTTCGGAGATGGAATTTCTTTCTTGTAAATAAAAAAAATTGTAATATAGGTTATCAATTAATTGAACACTTAAACGTTTTCAAGTCAGTCCAAAGATGATTTTAGTTATTAGCTTTCCTTATTCCCTCCTCGTTTTCAATATTTTAAAACATACCCATTCATTTACAGGTTAAATATCGATTTACAAAATAAAGGAGTGATTTTAATTGTAATAAGAGCAATACACCGGATGAATAATATTCATCATTCGAATTCATAAAAAAAAAAAATTGATCCACCAAAATTGACTTGCATAGAATTCGAATTCTATAATATTCAGCAGAAAATTAAAGACGGTTCTATAAAGTCAATTAAAAGGAAATCAAAGAGTTCTTTGATTTTCCGTTGATTAGAATTAAGCCACTTAGGATTGGCGGTTTCGGTTCGAGACCCGATTGCCTCATGGTAAAGATCCGTCGCGGATGTTGACGTGAGTGACGTTACATCTGTCATTGTGTTTCAAATACTGTAAAGAAGTTGTTGTTTCCCTGACATGCTAATTATCTTCTTATCTATCATCTTAACGGATTGTAAGATGATACCTCCCAATTTCTTGGCCACTCCAGTCACCAGACTCCAACCCTGTGACTTCTGACTATGGGGATACCTCAAGCCACTGTTTAGTGTGATAACATAAACAATTTGGTGGGAACTGAAAAATGCGATAC
>BGPR01013004.1:0-20106 GCA_013235015.1 Araneus ventricosus | reverse complement strand
AAAACCGTTAAATCCCAAACGAAATATTACGCAAATTCTATTAAATCGTATAATAAAATTTAAATTAGCGCATAACTGACCAATCTAGACAAAGCTTCGAAGCGCAGAACTCTAATTTAATGATGCGCGCGCCAGACACTAATTTGAATGTCACTTGCGCAACCAAATGTAAACACATCAACAACCGTCTTCCTCTTGGCGTCAAAAAGTTGGCGATGCAAAGTGTGGAGAAACGGCTCCTTACCTTAAACTTAACTTTAACCGACTACTCAGTCCCGTATTACTATTTGGAACCATTTGTGTGCCGTTTTGTCCCTAAACTCTGAAAGAAACAGGTTGTCTCTGGAGACAAATTGAAACAATTTTAATTTGTCATTATAATTTTTAAATGATTTGCTCCCAATTTTATAATTCTGTGAAAGAAGAAAATGATATAATTAAGAAAGTAAATCACCTTTAAAATATGGCCGAGCTAAAAAGGATTAGCCGTGCATCTTTTTTATTATTCTACGTGTTCATTTTATTAGATTGTTTGAACTTTATTAAATTTTAATCAGAGTAAAATAAATCATTACATATCCACTTTTTTCCATGTTTTATTTATTTCTATCCGTATCAATGCTTTACAATTACGACAACCCTACTCATACGCCAAGCGGAGAGTGTCACAGCTCCGGCAAAGTTTCCCCTCGACTCGAAAAAATATCGTAGATGCCATACTCTCCGCAGGGGGTATTTGGGGACAGCCTAGTTGTTCTCAATGTATTTCGAGCCGTTTATGGCTTCTACCGTAAATGACCTGTCTATTACTCTAGCGACAAAAATCTCAAATGTGCAACGGGCCTAACTTACGCGATTCTCGTGTTCAAGAGTGGATTCCACCGAATATTTTCCGTGTACTCTTCAGCAACAGATTCCGAGACTACCACTTTTGGAGGATTTTACACCGGAAAGGGGTGTCAGGCAATGAGTCATACGAGCGCATTTCCGGAGTTCTTTGTTAGATCACGCTCAGTATAATGCAAACATCACCCTTCCATTCTTCACTTTCCCCCTATTTTGTTGAAAATAACTCCGGCTGGCGCATGCGCAAAAGCGCGGAGGGTTTCCGAATCTGTTGCTATACAATATATGGGCCTGAGTTATATTAAATCCTTTGAGGGTGGGGTAAACTTTCTCTTGATGGTATCGTTCAGAGGTGATTGCCGACTCTTATGTCATAATCGTTATCTGGCATTGATTTTAGTCCTTCCTTGTAACATCAGAAATGCCCGTTCAAACGAATTGCGGCATTCGCCCGAACATCCTTGCTTCCTTTGTTAAGTCTAGATTGAATACTTGAGGCTTAAAAGATACTTGATAACTAAATACTTGATACCTAATAATACTTGATACCTAATAATACTTAATAATATCTTGAATCTTAATAATACTTGATACCTAATAATACTTAATAATAACTTGAATCTTAATAATACTTGATACCCAATAATACTTGATACCTAATAATACTTGATAGCTAATAATACTTGATACCTAATAATACTTAATAGCTAATAATACTTGATACCTAATAATACTTGATACCTAATAATACTTGATACCTAATAATACTTGATACCGAATAATACTTAATAATAACTTGAATCCTAATAATACTTGATACTTAATAATAACTTGAATCCTAATAATACTTGATACCTAAAAGAAGAGAAAATCGGAAACAGCTCATATTATGAAACAGATCAGGGCTTCTTAGCCCTTGCGTTCTTTGTTAAGTGTGGATTGAATACTTGAGGCGCATGCTTTTTTCGGTAGTTTGAATCCCCTTGAAGGAAGACCGAGCTGAATCCCTTTCCTTGTCAATTTCTCCTAATAACCTGCTGCTAAACTGGTTCCTCTTTTAAACAGGATATCCACTCTAAATCTAGCCCAAGACCTAATTTATAATCCGTTAGACATAATCATTCACTTCCAGATGGAAAAATGCTTTAAATTATCTAAGGAATTGCATTTTATGTTGTTTGTGTAGATAAAAGTACATTCGAAAAATTACGAAGTGTAATTATTTATAAAATCTGCCAGTTCCATTAGTCTTATTTAATAAAATACGCTATTGCTTGTTCTGACGGTTGGCGGCTTCGGTGAGTGGAAATGGGTGAGGTAGTTAGCTTGTTTAGAGTTGTTGGGGCTTCATCAAGACCGGCCGAAGAGGGGTCCGACCGCACTAGTCCCCGCGCCGTTGACTGATTTTGCAAATTAAAAATGCCTTCTTATTTTTTTCCGAATATACATACATCTGAATATAATCAGGCGATATGTGCACATTTCAAGTCGACGAATCGAAGGCAAGTTTGGGGTCTTTGAATCTCACTACACTGGTAAAACAAAGTGAGAAAAGTCAAACAATGTGTTTCGTTATGCTTTCGTTGCAACGGCTGATATTACATCGCACGTTTTTATCACCAGGTGGGGAAATAAATAAAATAATTCGTTTCAAATGGAAGAAAAATGCTTAATATAATATATTATTGAAATTTACTAAATAATATATTTCATTGTTGTCTGTTGCAGTCATACCACTAAAAAATTTATCTTAATTTTTTTAATATTACCTTTGGGCAATCTCGAAACATGACTAGTAAAGACAGAGATGCCGGAAGAGAATATATGCGTGGATCTGATAAATTATTTTGTTCTACAAAATTAGTTTCAAGACCCCGCAAATCAACTTTGTACCAGACCCTGAGCTTCATCGTCTGGTGCAGGACCGTACCGCCTCGTGCGGGTGTTGATAGCGCCCGTCTACGACTGCTCATTCGAACCGGTACGGACCGCCATGGTGTTAGGCGAGGGGCAGGCTGTACTGTTAGTTAGTTAGCTTCTCCCAATGGGAATCATTATGTGGTTAAGGTGTGTTGGAACCCCTATTCCGACAATGTTAAATTGGCCATTTCGATGTACCTTTTCTCAAAATCTGTTATAGATTCAAGTTTGAAATTTTTTATACAAAGTACACCTTTCTCATTATACTGAAATGAGCGTTCGGTTAATTTTTAATTTTTTTATAAATCTACAAAATATTTAATTTGACATAGTGAAACTTGATCCTATTTTGACACAAAAAAATTGTAAAAAATAAATTTTTGAGGGTTTTTTTTTACAGATGCTCATTTCAGTATAATGAGAAAGGTGTACTTTACTTTTATAAAAAATTTCAAACGTGTATCTATAACAGATTTTGAGAGAAAGTAAATCAAAAATGGTCAAATTACATTGTCGGTTTTGATACACAGAAAATTGTAAAAAATTTGTATTTTTTTAAATAAATAATTTCAGTATAATGAGAAAAGTGTACTTTACTTGTATAAAAATTTTCAAAAATGTATCTATAACAGATTTTGAGAAAAGGTACATCGAAATGTCCAATTTAACATTGTCGGAATAGGGGCTCCAACACCCCTTAAATTCGAAGTGTCCTATATCTAAGCTGGAATTTGAAATTTACAGACGAATCGAAAAAAAGAAACGGAAAACAAGATTCATACAACAGTTGTCGTGGTAAGACATTAAAAATGATGATGTCTTCGAAACGCTAAAAGCACTAAGGCAACAAAGAACTTAGCTATTTGAACGGTAAAACCATATCATTAATCCTCTGCTAACCAGGTTAGTTCAGTGCAAAACTCGAATCAGGTGGTGTATTGTGTGCACCATCACGTTTTCTTCAACTCTACACTAGTTTAACTATGCACAAAACACCACTCCATACCCCTACATCTGGAATCAGAATGGCCGATTCTTTAAGCAGTTGGATAGGTATATGCACCGTCTTTTTATTTAAAAAACATTAGATAATTTGGAATAAAAGTTGACATAAAAGAGAAGACAAAAAAAGAAGATACTAATTAAGAAACTTAAAAATTTAAAAATGAACACTTAAAAGCTTAATTACACACATTTGATCGTTACAAAATCCAATATATTACATGTATACAGAGTATCCCCAAAAGTGGAATAAGCATATATTTCCTTAAATATTGCTCATAGACTCATACCTCCAATTAGAAAATCTCATCAAATAAGTGCAGAATTTGTGTGAAAACAGTTTGGCTTCTATGGAAATTGAAAATAAAAAACTAAGAAAATTAAAATTTGGATACGTTCCCCATAGAGATAAAGTGTCAAGTAGTAAAATATTCATCTTACACTCTTCTAAGTACAAACTAAATTTCAAGATTCTGTCTGCAAAACTTGAGGATATATATTAATTTTTAAATTTAAATTTAAAGGGGCTGCTAACAAATTTATATGGAGATGTTTATTGTAGAAATACAAATTTATTCAACATAAAAAAATTGCAAAATGCAAATATTTGTTCAGAAGTACATCATCCAAGCATTATGGACTGAAAAATATTTACCAATGACTTATACTGTTACTCAGGTTCATCTGCAGATAGTTGCAACTGTCGACTTGATAAAGAATGTAATTACAACTTGACAAAACAAAATTTAACAATCAAGAGGAAAATAGCCTATTTATTGGACAAGAATATTAAATTATCTGCTCTCTCTCAGCGTTGTGCGTATTATTAAGTATTATCTAAATGCATTGGAGACTCGTCTTTTAGGGTTACAGAACTCACAAAAATTATTTAAAAAATTCGCATTTTAGTTTTTATTCTTATTTGCTTACTTCGCCACTCAGAATTACTTACTTACTTCGCCACCACTGAGAATTCGTCAGACATAGAATGGGGCTGCACACCAAATAGATTTGGAAAACACAAAAATTCACTCATTGCGAGCAACTAAGTGATATAATGGGCGAAGGCGAATATCTATCCTTTCTGTCTTTGAACTAGCCAGAGCTGGATTTTTGGATGCTCCTATATGGAGGAATATTAATAAGAGGTTAGAGAACGTGGCCAGTTTTCCACCTCGGAAAACGTTTATTCAGCTTTTAGCAAACCAAATGTAAAGATTGCCACTTTGGATCGATGCGGTGGTCAACAGTCGAACTTGGTTATCATTATGTCTATAGCACAAAGGCCAGAATTTTCTTAGGGTTATTCTAGTTACCGGAACCAAGAGAGTAGCTACTGCGTCTCATTAGGCAAGGTAAGTTGGAAGGGACAAACCACCGTTGACAGGTATGCATGTGTATACTGGCTCGTGCAGGTGTGAGGAAGCATCGCACAACACTGAGGAAGCTAACTCGTGATAACAATTATAACTTTACCAAACTTAACAAGAGAAAAGTAAGGTAAATGATAATTAATTGAATATGCCGACAACGGGAACATAAAGCAAATCAAGAGCAAGGGAGAGATGACAGATGATTCTTGTGCCTTTATAGCACTCAGCTCTCCACTACGCATGGGCAAGGTAGACAGCGCACGCAGGACGAAGCTGTTGCCACAAGCTTATTAGTGCATACCCACTGGCTCACAATATATGCATGTGCGTCATTTATACTTCACTTACTCCCTGGTCGCTACGCCGTTGCACACTGATTAGATAAGTTAAGAATTTGCGAAAACAGTGGTAAAGTGGTTGACAGTGGTAAAAACACGTGAATAAAGGATTTGACGAAACAATAAATTGGTTTAAACGAAACATCGCGTAGTAACTAAACTAACGTCATTGGATATTTGAGGGCATATTAAAAGCTACGAAACAAAAACGGGAGTTAAGTGCATGCTACGAAATAACAGCAGAAGTAAGAAGTCTACCTTGACCAAAGAAAGAAATATTTTATTAACTTTGACAGTGGTAAAAACACGTGAATAAAGGATTTAACGAAAGAATAAATTGGTCTGAATTTGATTTTATAACAATAAAAACATTGTTAAAAATTGAGTTTAATTGAATTTTGAAACTTTAGTTACAGTAAGAGAAAAAATTGTACAACAATTAAATTGGTATCATTAAAAATATAATTTTTTGCTCTTTAAGGTTGTGCAAAAATAATTTTCGTACCATAAGTATTTCAGAAGTTATTGGTGAAAAACGTCTAAAAAGTAGCTTAATTTTTGTTATTTAATTAAATGAATAAAAATCTAATTTGAATTTTAAAACAATTTTTACGGCGTTAGCTCTCTCTTGTGCTAATTCATCACTGTGCTAAATTTGGTCGCCGTAATCCCAACGGTGTGGACGTACATAAAGAACCAAAAAACGAACAAACACACACACACATATATACTTTCCTCTTTTATATATTTAGATAATTAATTACTTATTTGTAAGAATTATCATTAAAATTTTTTAAAATTATAATTACTAGCCGCTCTCGCCGCCTTCCAGTCGGGTTTGCGGCCGGCATCCACCTTGTTCAGCACTGCCCCTGCCACCTGACTGCTTCAAGGCTCTCAGTCACTACTTTTTCCGTTTTAATTACTGCATGAAAATCAACGGAACAGACCATAAAACAATAGTAGATTTCATATCCTTTGTAGAAAGAAGCTTCCTTTAAAATTGTAAAATCTTTCAATAAACCTCACATAGTTGTAATGTTTCGTATATCTTTTTCACGAATTTCGGCGTGAAAGTCTTCAGATCCACAGATACAGAATGATATCGCCATAAATAAACAGTTTCCATCACCTACATTGGGTATTTTACATTATTTTTGACACGCCATTTTGATGGAACTGTAGGGATTATTGGTGAAAACAAAAAGTCATCTCAAAATTAAAATGTTTATTTCAAAAACAATTCCATTCTCTCATATAACAACTCTGCATTCCATAGAAATTTCTTTAACAACAACTAATTTTCCTGCTGCCAATCTAATAAAAATAAATTTAGAATAGAAACAAAATCGTCTGCTATTGATGCTAAATTAAATATTAAATAAAACAAAGTTGATAATATTTATAGAAGTGTCTTAACAAAATCGTCTGCTATTAAAACTAAATTATAGAAATATCGTAACAAAATCGTCTGCTATTGAAACTAAATTATAGAAATATCGTAACAAAATCGTCCGCTATTATTAAAACTAAATTAAATTGCAATGAGATGCAACAGAACTACATGCAAATGAAAAATATTATTTTAAACTTACGGAACTAAAGCGGAGCATTCTGATTGGTTAGTTATTTGAAAAAGTGACTTAATAAATTGGCGAAATCAGTCCAGTTTTTGAGGTTCAAGAACTCCGTACTATTTCGCAATAACTCTCCGTTATTTAACGTTAATATATTTCACTTATTCTGCAATATCTCTCGAAAATTAAGGGTGCTGGGGGCAGGCGACCCTTGATGAAATATCATGGTTCCGGGGAAGTGAGAAAACGCATTTCCAAAGAAGACAACAGTCTTTGACGAGCGCTGAACAGTTTATTTTATAGGTTTCAGCTGATTTTGGATAATTTAGAGAAATATCCAGCCATGGTTAAAGTATAAAGAGACACAAAGCGGAGACCCCGGCAACGTATTAAACAAAGAAAAAAATTACTCCGAAGCGGCGTGTCTGGTAAGAAGATTACATGTTTTTAAAAAGAGAAAGATGGTTGCCTTCAAACCTATTTATACTGATGACAAACGTGAAAATTCCCGAACGCTGGAAGCCGGTTGAATCCGGACTTCTAACAGTTAAGGTGGCAGTTATTCTTATACTAGAGCTTAAGTTGAAATAATTTTATGAATTAACAGTTAAGAAGCGTTTTTAAAAAATAAAAAAATGTGAAATCATTACACACACAAATATATATATGTATATAATTGTTTGTTTGTTTGAACCTTAAACAATTCCACACCTCTTGACAGATTAGAATGAAATTTGGCACACATATTCCTTAGCACCTAGAAGGGTTAACTACGCAATTAAAAATTTGCTAGCTTCACTTAAAGGTTGTGAAAGGGAGGTTAAAAGGTTTAACGTTTTTCTGCCATAACTTTGAAACATATCAGTGCACAGAAACTATTTTTACACCCTCTTAAAATTAAAAAAAAATAGCTTTTCAGTGACACCTGTCCCATTTCTGTATGAATTTTTTTCTCGTTTAAAATCAATTTTAAAAATAAATTTAAACACAATTTGTAACAATACTTTCGTTTTTTTGTAATCTTAAACCTAATCACATCTGTCCCTCACGTGCTTTTGCCAATGTTAAATTGCTTTCTTTAGACATTTTCACTTTCCCACGCAGAGTTTCGCAGCTTTTAATATGCGCGCGCGGTAAATTACCTTTAAACATTGCTTTTTAAAATCGTTGCAACTTCTATAGTTTGCCTTAATTTTGTCTCAGATTTTAGCACTTTTAAAATTTTAATGCTTATATGCATTTTAAATGACTGGAGTTTTTTACTTATTTCATTGAATAAGATTATAGTTCATTTATAAGTTCATAATTTTTTTTAAAATTGCATTGTATATTTTCTTCCTTCATAACCTTCAAAATCATACTTTTTAAAACGTATCAAAGGATAGAAAAGGAGTTTCTTTTCACCTTTGGATTTTTTTAACTACACCTTTATGGTCTACTTTTTTTACCTCCTTATCTATCTATATCTATATCTATATCTATATCTATATCTATATCTATAAAAGACGAAAGTATGTGTGTGTTTTTGTTTGTTCGTTTTTTGGTTCTTTATGCACGTTCACACCGTTGGACTTACGACGATCAAATTTGGCAGTGATGGATTAGTACAAGACGGATCTAAAGTCTTAAACATTATTTTAAAATTCGAATTAGATTTTTATTTATTTAATTAAATAACGAAAATTAAGCTATTTTTAGACGTTTTTCGCCAATAACTTCTGAAACACTTATAGTACGAAAATTATTTTTACATCACCTTAAAGAACAAAAGGTTATCTTTTTAATGATACCAATTTAATTGCTGTGCAATTTTTTCTCTAACTGTAATTGACTTTTCAAAATTCATTTTAATCTCAAATTGCAACAATGCTTTTATTGTTAAAACGTCAAATTCAAACTAATTTATTGTTTCATCAAATCCTTTATTCACGTGTTTTTACTCCTGTTTAAAGCTAAGAAAATAATGCTTTTTTTGTCAAGGTGGTCTTCTTCCTTTCGCTGTCATTTCGTAGCTTTTAATATGCACTCAAATATCCAATGGCGTTAGTTTAGTTACTACGCGATGTTTCGTTTAAATTTCACAAATTTTTGAATGATCCTAATCAGTGTGAGGCGGAGTATTTGAGTGCCTATTTACTTTTATATTTTCTATATTTTGAAAGTTTATTTCTGGCATGGCAACGTTGTTTAAAAAGAGTAGAAAAATGCTTTTTCATATTTGAGTCTCAGTTTGACTTTATTTATAGTATTGATAGAGAGTATCTATGTTTAGTTTTTATTTTAGAAGAGTATTTATATTTAGTTTTTGTTTTAGAAGAGTATTTATATTTAGTTTGTTGAGTAGCAAACACATCCTTAGAGAGGGTGTACGAGTAATAATTTACAGAGAATTTCAAACACCCGGATTGGTTTTGAAAAACTGGGAAAATTGAATGAAAATCATGCCTCCAAAGAAACGGGTTTCCTTTGGTAAATTTTCAGTTGGGAAAAAAGTACCATTCATTGAAACCATACTGTTATAAGGGATAAAATAACTATATTTGAAAGTTTTAATCCAGCAAGAAAGGATTCAAAGAAGATTTACGTTTGTTAGGGAAAGTTGGTGACAATATTTATAGGGTCAAAAAAAAACAGGAGGCCGGTGTATGAAAAAATATGGATACCGAGCAACTCCGAGTTTTCAGCTAGTTATCTATATTTTAGGCATTATTTTTCCTTATTAAGAATTACTGTCATATCATTAGATCTCAAAATCCAAATATTATGTTGTAAATCTATATCTAAAACATGGAAGGTCTGTTTAGAAAGAAATTTGACTCATATGTTTCTTCGCACCTGGAAGGATTAACTACGCTGTTAAAAAGTTGCTAGCGGGAGTAAAAAGGGTAATTTTTAACATTTTTCAGCAGTAACTTCAGAACATATCATCACACAAAAATTATTTTTGAACCATTTTAAAAGTTAAAAAATAGCTTCTCAGCAACACCTGTTCTACTTCTGTATCGCTATTTCTTTGATTTTTAATCTTTTAAAAAAATATTTTTAAAACAATTTATAATTTATTTGTTTGTTGTCATTTTAAACCTATTTTACTTTTTAATCTCTCACGTGCTTTTCTCAGTGTTAAAATTTATTTGCCTTCTTTGGACAATTCCACTTTCATTTCCTTTTAGCTTTACATTTTCTAACTGCAAATTTTTGGTCTCTTTACCTTCGTAGTATTTAGAATTCAGGAATATTTTCCCTGTTACCCATTTTGTCATATGATTCGGATATCAAGGCTTTTAATATAGTAAGGTGTGAATGCGGATAACAAAATTTGAACCAAACACACATTTTATATGTTATCACAAAAAAATACTCAACCGAAAAGATTCTCAAAAATTATTCACGTTGGCAATCCATCGTGAGTACGTTGCATCTTGTGTAGTGAATATTTACTTGAGCCTTGCTGAATTTTGTAATTGTTGATATCAAGATGTTTGTCAATTAGTGGGAAAACGTTTTTATAGCGTGTATTACCCATGCCTATAAACCAACACATGACGCTTTGAACAGAGATTTGTAACATACTACAAACTACGATGTGAATATTGAACAAGATATAGTGCGAACAAATAAGCCTTGACTAACAAAAGATCAGCCAACAGCGCGTGAATTAATGGGGAATTTGATTGGTGAAGAGAATGGTGAACCTCAGTCTCATGTCGAACTGAAACGACATTTTTTAATTAATTTGGTTCTTACTGAAATTCAATCTTAATATCATATAGCTCTTGCCATTGCTGCATCAAGAATACCTATCAGATAGCCGAATTTTAAAGTTATTTGGACTCCACTCTACTTTTTATGCATATATAAAAGGAAATTTTGCTGTCTATTTAAAATAGTTTGGTTGTTTTCTATGTTTTATTGTTTATGGGCATCTTGGAACTTTATTTCCATGCCTATTCTTCTGTTAAGTATAACTTTTAAGTGTTCACTTTTAAATTTGCACTCATTTTTTTAATCAGTGTTTTTTTTCTCCTCTTTTTTTTTTTTTTATCAAGGCTTCTATGCCAGATATTTAATGTTTTTTAATCAGTATTTTTTTCTCCTCCTTTTTTGCTATCAAAGCTTTTATGAAAGATATTTAATACTTTTTTACGCAAAAAATCAAAAGACGCCCCAGACTTACCCAAAATTTTAAAGAGCCGCTCTTTCTGATTCCATGTGCAAAGGAAAGGAGTGGTGTTATTTTTAGTTAAAATTTAAAGAATGTTTAGTGGTTTCATAATTTGAGAACTAAAATAAATATAATTCATTTTCTGGTGGAAGATCAGAAACTCACTCGATTTAACAAACGTAAAGAAGAAAAGAAGATGAATGAGATGTGAACTTGACTTAGATTATCATAAAACAGGAGCAGGTTTTGCTGGCTCATACCTGGCATCATTTCATCGTTTAGAGGAAACTTTTCAGAAAACTTCCCCGACCACAAAGGTGATTCAACCACCTCCGGTTCATTAACAAAACTCGTCTTGTTTTCTTATCTTTCTCAAAGCTTCTATAGTTCAGCGATAACAGATCTGATACACAAGGAATGTAAGAACACCCAAAGATATGACATGGAAACTGCGTTCTTCAAAAAAGACTAGTAACAACGCAACGTCTTTGTCCTTAGAGTGGCTAGATACAAGGAAACAACTTGAATTATAATTTTGCTTCAATTTCAGTCAGGCCCGTAACTGCCATAGATTTGGGGCGAACTTTTTCTCCTTTAGAATTTTTAGATAATTCATTTCAATAAACTTTTTGTCTTACTAATATAGGATGGGCATAAAGCATTGAGTACCCGGGCCTCTTTTATTCCAGGTCCCTGTTAGCAGGGGTGGCGCCAGAGGGAGGCCCGGGGGGAGGGCAGCGCCCCCCATCGGGGAAAATTTTTGTATGGGGTATTCAACTGTAGTTGATAAAAAATAATCTGGCAAAAATTTGAGACCAATTTCATTACACTCGTCGCCCCATACATCAGGTCGTGCCCCCTTGTCGGGGAGACCGTGCACCCCTGTCGGGCAAACTCTAGCGCCATTCCTGTCTATTAGCCGAGCCGGTGCCAGAAAATCGAATCGTATTTTTAATAAAATAAAAGAATTTTTCATAAAAAGGTGTCAAAATTGGCATCGGAGTCGATTGTAGGAGATGAACCATGTAAAATGTCTTTATCCGAAGGGAACCTTTTATAACTCGAGGCAATTGCATTACTTTCAACAAATTTATTTAAACATGTTTAATTTATCTAATTTACGAGAAACGTTGTTTTGAAATTTTAAATTACATAATTTTGGGAGTATTCTGTTCTGGTTTAGGTTCCTACAATAATTTTTCTCCAAATTCTGAATGGTGTTCCATTTTTTAAGCCAAATATTTTTAGAAATTTAAGAACATGTCTAAGTAGCAGTACTTAATTGAAAAAAAAATTGCTGACTTTTTTACCTTTTATTTTGATGACTTTTTTCTTGTTTTCTGTAATTTTTAATACGCTTTTATAAATCCGAGAGGAGCTAAAGGAGAATATAAATGCAGAATTCCATCTAAAATGACATGGAAACAATTACACTGAACTGAAAAAGTACAGAACTGTGAAAACTTCAACAACTGTTCAAATAATTTTAACAGACTCTATATAACTCCAATAATCAAGCGCTGTTCACCCGTTTCCTCAGATTGCACAATGGAGAACAGTTAATGCACAATGAAAAAAGTGCACTTTAAATTCTAATAAATGCACATTATTGCGAATTAGAGCGATCGTTTTACAGCTACTTAATTTAACAAAACGAAAGTAGCAACGGTGCATTTCCAGTTCTAACAGAATGCAACGCAATTGCATTCACAGCGAAATAATGAAAAGGAGAAACGAACACGAATCTGACGAAATGTCCTCTACATTACAGACAATCACTCGCAGACGATTTAGTGGGGTAGAAAATTTCCTCAAACAAGAATTAAAGGAAGAATTATAGCGGTAAAATGAAGTTGACTCTCGGTAGCAGACTCTCGTGACGCTCTGATTGCAACGACAGAATGATTATTTCGAATTTAAAGATGTTCTGCCATTACACAAGTCGTTACTTTACAAAAGGAACGAATTACGCCAGAAGAATTCTGACATTTTATCTGATTGCTTCCATTTCGGGCCGTTGCTTCCGCTAGTGTTCTGTTCTTGTGTCATAAAACTGTTCTTTTGTTCACAGTCAAAGGCCAATGCAAAATTGAACCAATAACAGGAGAGGTTGAAGAAATAGATTCCTGATTCTAATTTCGGAAATTGAAATAAACTACATATTGCGGTAATATTGGCAAAGGGTTTATTAGTTTAAAATAATTACAGTTTCTGTTTCAGTAATTCCGATGTTGCATAGTCTTATAAAAGTGTTGATAGAATTCTCCGGCCTTGCATATTCAAATTTGATTCGCCTTTGAAAATTGGAAATATTTTCACGTTACTTTAAAGGGCACTATTTTAGTTCGAATGATGCTTTTAAAATAAGTTAAAAGGTCAGAAATTCAAAATTTTTTTTATAATGTTTTTCTATATCTAATCTAATAGACGAATTTTACCCTTGACTTTATGTTGCATCATTAAATACAATGCATTCTTTCTTTGACAAAAATTAAATTTCATTACAGCACATTTAAATCCGAATGGCAATTATCCCCAAAATCAGGCAAACAAAACATGTATTTTCAAGCAGGCAGTACAGTATTTTAGGCGTGGCTGATGACAGTTCTTTTCGTCTCGAATCCACAATATATCTAATTACAAAACAACAATATATATTCAAATGTGATAAGAAAGCAAGTACTTTTGAAAGCCTATTTTCTCTTATTTTTATTTTTATTTACTAACAATTATTCAATATCTTTTTGGTTTAGAACGATTATTAATTGAATTTTCTTGTTTGAGTAATCGAGAGACAAAATATTGCTGTTATACTAAAATGTCGTATGACACAAACCACCACAGCAAAACAAAATTTTGATATAACAGCTGGAACTATTAGCGACTATAGAATTTTGAGACAACATACAAAAATTTATATACAGCAATTTCAGAGCAGATGTAGCTAACCCACACAAATGCTTTGCATCAATAAAATTTTTTGGCAGATTTGACACACAACATTTTAATATAACAATGCCAGTAAGAAGAATATTTATTAATTTAGTTACAGTTTTGCAACCAACTCACACTTCTAAACCAGAAATCAAGCAGCCTAAATATGGACAATCCCAGTCCCAAATTTCACCAATTTAATTCAAAAACGTTGACATTTCTACCATAAGAACAATTTATGCATTTTGTTCTTATTTCTTCACCTATCTAATCTAGCACTTTCTATTCTAAAATACATTTGCTGTCCTTAAGCCTTTTAGAGAAGATTTTAAACCTTGAAAAAGTGATTAACATAATTGCTGAACAAAAGTGTAAGTATAAAAGAATAAAATTTGCATTATTTATTCTTTGACTTTGAGATAATACTGTAATTAATAAATGTCAAGACCTTGAGGTCAAAATTGATTCTAATCCTTTTATTCCATTAGTCGCTGCTTGTTCAGCTACCGTAAGAGAAAATGTTTCAACAAGTTGGTTCTTAACCGTGACTTTACCCGTGACGAAGGTTTCATTTGTCGAAGTGTTAGGGATGCTGTTAAGCCTAATGGAGCGTGGCGGGAGTATTTATTGTCGCGGTACAACAATTCTGTCGAGTAAACGTCACCTGCCAGGATATTGCGGAACATTTCGGCGTGAGAAAAAATGCCAACTTTTAAAGGATATCATTACAGAGATTGTTTTATCAGATGTGCTTGTTTACGGAAAGAATGCATAAGCTTCGAGTTCGAAGGCTGTAATTTTGAAGTTGGCGGGAAAATGTCATAAACGATCTTTGAGGACAGAGAAATTCTTTCTGAGGTAGACTGAACTGGCTAAGGGAGACGTGCTCTTCCACCATGCAAATTGAAATTAAAACTATAAAACAGAAGAATCGGGTGATCTGAGATGAAGTAAAGCATCAATCATGCTTTCAAATGCAACTGATTTATAAACGCGCATTATATGAAATGAAGTCTTATATACACACAATTTAATCAATATACAAGGCGGTCTTAAGATAATTTCCAACAAACGAGCTCCTACCTGCCGTAATAATTAACAAGTGAGAATGATATTCGAGATATATTTATTTTAAAGTATGTTCTTAGATGAAACAAGAACGAAAACATAGCTCTCCCGGTTATGGTACAGTGTTAAAATTTCGAAAAAATTCAACTGTCGGCCTCCATTTTTGAGCATTCTAATTAATAGGCGCAATGAAAAACCATAAAGGGCATTTGAACGATGCCTGCATCACGAAAACACGGGTGTAAGACCAGGGGTGGCCCGAGGCCCGGGCAACTGCCGTGGCGCCAAACTCCGGAATGGCGCCAAAGCAGGAGTGTGAAGAAAAAAAATGGTTTAATATATTTGAGAAATAAGGTCATATATTTTTTAAATAAATATGTTGAATATATTGTTTTTGCCCTCTCTCTCTCTCTTCAATGACCTCTATACGATCTTAAATATATCTGAAGTTTAAAAATTCTTACCATAGTAGTATTAAGTCATATTTACAAGAAAAGCATGTATATTTGTAAGTAAAATTTTGTTTGGTATTTAGAATACGGGCATTATAAAATTTCAAAAAAATACGTTGGGTATGTGTGTGGGGGCGCCATATTATTGCCTTGCCTGGTTTGTAAAGCTACCGTAAGATACAGAAAAAAAGTGCAGAAACAACTAATAAAGACAGAGAAATGATTCAAAGCAAAACATTTTCATTAGTTTCGCAAATAATCCACATGATTACCTCGATACACGATGAAGCTTTGTTTGTGGGAGTTGGCAGGCAGCAGTGAAGCACGTATTGATGGATAGACATTGAATTCCCGAACTGAATCTGATTTAAACGACGGCATTAGACATAAGGCTCAGCAGTCTTCTCATGGGTTGTAGCTCATTGCTGTCCGCCATCTCCCACATGCAAAGTGTCATGAGCCAAAAATGATGTCAAAATTCAAAGCCAGACAGCTAGAGCAACTTATAAAAAAATTCCAGTTGAATCCCGTCAAAATTCAGAAAGATGTCGGCATTTCATTGAGGTGAATTTAAATTTCTCTTTGAGAGAAGCTAAGTGATAGGGTTTTTCCACAAATTAATACTTTTGAAACTTGAATCTTCGAACAGTAACATTGAATTTTAGAAAGTTGAATATCCTGATTACCCATGTACACTTATAAGTTAAATACATTATTTAAATTGCATTTCGTTGAATAACATTCGAAGATTCAAGTTTAAAAAATATCAATTTGTGCAAGAACCCTCATCATTTAGCTTCTCTCAAAGAGAAATTTAAATTCACCTCACTGAATTGCCGACATCTTTCTGAAATTTAACGGTATTCTACTAGAATCTTTTTATAAGTTGCTCTAGATATCCGACTTTGAAGTTATAAAAGAAAAATTACTCTACGTTATGCACATGCGCAGTAAAAAACTATTTAGTATAAATAATCATATTTCCTCTAATATTCAATGTATTTACTTCAAATTTAAATACAATACTTCTGAAACATTTTGTCGAATGTTCTGGAAGTTTCGTATAATTTGAATGAAAGCTCTGCATGTTATAAGCAAAAAACACGGGAGAAAATTTGGGATTTTGTAAAGTAACTTTTAAATCTTCCCGAATATTTGTGCTATGTTTACGAAAATGCATGTAAGTATTATGCACATCAAACATAACAATTGATGAAAGTTTCATCACTTTATCAGCTTCCTGTGAAACGGGATGAGTCGAAAACCCTTTCCCTCCTCATCACTTTCTGGTCGTTCCCCTAATTGCCCTCGTGACCGAATCTTCATTGCAAAATGTGATGATTGCGTACTCGAAATGATACTCGATTGTATGCCACACGATTCTCCAGAACTGATTTCCAACCATAGTCTTCGTATTAATTGCAAATTTCCCGCATTTTACGAAACGATTCTTAATTTTTGCACACCAGTGTATTATTATATTTTGTTACTAAAAATTAATTTATTAACTTGTGCCCTTAGAAATCAGTTGAACACGCATTAGTCATACAAGTTCCGTTGGTAGTTTCCAACCGTTGCCTTGCCTCGGGGATATCATACCTTCGGTGCCATAAAGAGATATATCTTCAGTGGTGATTCGCACCTCAGATTCACGGAGGAATAAAACATCTATAATCATCAACATCTCGACGTCGATCATATAATACTTGCTCCACGTTAAACTTCACATAAAATTGATAAGATTTTAAAAAATCCTTTTAAATTTTGGAAATGTTTGATGAAAACAACATTTACCAAGTTTTCTCTTTGGTTTTTTTGCTGTACTAAAGTTTCAAGCAATTACTAGATGTGAAAAACTGAATACTTACTTTTATACAGTTTTTTCTCAACAAGGATTCCAAAAAAGACTTCATCGATTAACACATGTAAGTTTATTTAAACATTTCTTACATTATAAAAGTGAAAAAAATAAATTCATACATTTAACTCAAGTCATCCGCAATTTTCTCAAACATGTTGTACTTGGACACAGTTTTAAAGATATGTTAACTTTCTCGTTTTTGTTTCTCTCTATAAATGAAGGGATTTTTGATTTAAAAATTCTTATTGAAAATTTGAAGGTTTTTTTTTATTTTTGAATTGTTTTGACTCATCTATTAAGAATCCGCTCGATAATCACAGAGCGTAACATTTCTGAAACTGCTGATAGATGATTTTTGTCATCAATCAAGTCAGGATGAAGTGATCATTTCTTGAAAGGTTGTTTTTAGTATCGAAAATGTTTTGAGAAAAGAAATTCACAAATTCACAGATCCGTTAGCAGAAAAGTGAGAAGAAAAGTGTTCATCCAACTATATAGCGATTAAATATTTCTTTCTTGAACAACAGCCCTCGCGATAAAATGCGACGTTAATACAACGGATGTGAAAATCTGCATTTTTTTTTTCAAAAATAGTTAGTTAGTTAAATCACAGGCAAAACAATTCTGTTTGTATAAAATAATAATTAATCGTGTCTAGGCCTCGCGTTCTTTCAAAATGGAACGCTAATACAACTGATGTGAAAATCTGCATTTTTTTTCAAAAATATAAAAATTTGTTAGTTAAATCACAGGCAAAACAATTCTGTTTTCATAAAATAATAATTAGTCGTGTTTATCACCATTGTCAGTGGCGTAGCTGCAAGTTATGACGTCCAAGGCGAACTTGCAACACGCCGCCCTAGCTACATAGGGCAAGTAAAGCACCACCAGTCTTTTCTTCACATATGGGCAATTTACCGACAAAAGTGGAAAAATACGAATTAAATACATTAGTTTCCTTTTATGCACACAACGATTGAGTTGATACTGCTGCTCTTCTTAGTTATAAAATATTTTTCCTGCATGTCTAATTTTGCCCCTCTTTTCGAAGTGCTGCCCGTTTGGGATGACCCCTTCCTCCCCCCACTGACTATTGATCGCAAAAATTTTGAACAGCGGAAACTGCTGGATTATTAGCCCATTGTTCATTAATATTTATAATGAGATTTGAAAATAGAAAGATATATTCGCTTTGAATTTTCCGCATTCTTCAATATGAGAATGCCATTTCGTCGTAGCAGCACCACCTATCTCAATTTTTTGAAATATCAAAAAGAAAGAAAGAACCGAGTTTTTCCCAACCAATAACGAATATTTCTGGTGAGTTATTTTAGCATTTGATATGAAAATGAGACCACGTGTCATTGCCAGACCAGATGTGAAAAAAAAATTCAGAAATATTCTTATTGGTTCCGAAAAATTCGGTTTTTTCTTCCTGTTCGAAATTTTTAAAAAGACAAGTGGTGTTGCTTGTGAAGCGCTTATTTTTAACACGTGACCAAAGACTATTGAGCTTACATGCCATAGGACTAATGTTCTGGTCTAGAATCAATACAAATAATTTAAAAGCATCCAAAACTGCTCTTCCCACTGAATAGTCACTGTTGTTTTTTAATTTCGATATCGAAATTTTAATGAATCTCCACGTTTTAGAACCCCTTGAGCGCGCCCCCCCCCCCAAAAAAAAGAATTTAGAACTATGTCCCTCTTTAGCTAGACCGAAGAAATATGATATGTGCTCCTTAAACTAAAATTGTAAATATCTGCCAAATTTTGGATGAAATCCGTCTACGGGAAGTCTAGCTGTCTGTTCGTCACGACAGATAGCAGGTAACGCGACATGATCAGTCAGAAAAGCCTCCAACTAGATGAGGAATTCCCAAACTTTTTTTCCACGCTTACCCCTTTATTTTATCTTCATTTTCGCGTACCCCCTACTATCATATCCCTTCTCCACCGACAACTACTATTCGTCTATGCAAAGAAGTTTCTATTAATAACGACTACCCGTTCTCGACGCCATCCGGGCGGGTTCGCGACCAGCACCCACTTTGCTCAGTACCCCTGCTATCTCGAAACTACTTTTTTCAGTTTTAAATACTGCATGAAGATCTGTGGAACAGACCATAAAACCATAGTAGATTTCGTATACTTTGTAGACAATAGATTCCTTTAAAATTATAAAATCTTTCAATAAACCTCATACAGTTGTAATGTTTTGTATAAATTTTTCAAGAATTTCGCCATGAAAGTGTTCAGATCCATAAATACAGAACGATATCGCCCTAAATAAACAGTTTCCATCACCTACAATAGGTAGTTTACATTATTTTTAACACGCCCTTGTGATTGAACTGTTGGGATCTATATATTTGAAATAATATGGTAAAATCTTCAGATAGTTCGCCAGCCCCACCACCCTCCCCCAGAAATGGGGGTGGGGCAGACGACCTTTGATGGCATATCTAGACGTCATAAGCGTTGATATTAAATAAAAATTATCGAAATCCGTCGAGTGGTTGGGGCTGGCAAACTGTCTGAAGAATTTACCATATGGGGAAAACCCTTTA
>BGPR01013003.1:0-43032 GCA_013235015.1 Araneus ventricosus | reverse complement strand
GATTTGCGAATTGAACTTTATCGGGGGCTTTTAGATGCTTTAGTGTCGAGCACATAATGAAAATATACGCACTGGAAAACTTATAATACTGCCATCTTCTTTCCAAGGAAGCCCACGTCGTATGCAACAGAATTACCAAGATGCAATGGCTATGGTACGCAAGTTTGATGAGCCAGATCTCTTTCTGATGTTTACTTGCAACCCATCTTGGTCTGAAATTTTAAATAGCATGGAGGGAGTACAACGTCCTGAAGACCGACCTGATATTATTGTACATGTATTTAATATGAAATTAAAAGAACTTTTAGAAGATATTTGCAAGCATGGAATATTTGGAACTGTTTTGGCGTATATTTATGTTATTGAGTTCCAAAAGCGAGGTTTGCCTCATGCCCACATTCTTCTAACATTAGATTCAGAAAGCAAAATTCGCACTAAAGATGCCATTGACAAGTTTGAGTGCAGAACTTCCAGATCCTTGCACTGATCTTAGACTCTTCCGAATTGTGACAAAATGCATGGTACATGGCCCATGTGGAACTATAAATATAAATTCTCCATGCATGAGAGATGGACAGTACTGCAAAAGTTTTCCGAAACAATTCAAGGATGATACAGAGGAAAATGTTAATGGATACCCTATTTATCGCAGAAGAGCCACTGAACCTGTCCAAATAGGGAAATATTCTATCGATAACAGATGGGTTGTCCCATATAATCCTTGGGTTGAGAAAAAATTTAATGCACATATTAATGTTGAAGTTTGTGCCTCAGTTAAAAGTGTCAAATACTTATATAAATATGTATGCAAAGGACATGATGCAGCCTCGGTCAAAATACAAAAAGAAGGTGCTCTGGATCATGATGAAATTTTAAGTTTTGTTGAAGGTAGGTATGTTAGTGCACCTGAAGCCATGTGGCGTTAAATGAATTTAATTTGTCGCATAAATCCCACACTGTAGTGCGCTTAGCTGTGCATTTACCACAGCAACAGCCGATTGTGTACCAAGACGGTCAAGAAGCCCAAGCAATTGAAGGAGCTGCTTTAAGAAAAACAACACTAACATCATGGTTTGAACTAAACAAAAATGATCCTTCAGCTCACAACATTTCTTACTCAGATATTCCACAATATTATGTGTTTGATAAGAGTCTCACAAATTGGAAGAAGCGACAACGTGGTGGACAAAATGTTATTGGGAGACTGCCAGTAGTAGTATACTGGATACTGAGAGGTACTATTTGCGGATGCTACTATGGATGTGGACCTCACTGCGCAAGTCTGGGGCCATTAGTTTTGATGATATTTTGACCGTAAATGGATTAAGATGCATTACATTTCAACAAGCATGTCAGGAGTATGGACTTCTTCGAAGTGACCAGCAGTGGCATGATGCTTTGAATGAAGCTGCACAATTTCAATCTCCGAGACAGTTGCGCAATGATTTGTGGCTTTGGAGAAGTGGAGGATGTTCCAGATTTATGGGTGCAGCATCAAGTTTCACTTTGTGAGGACTTTGTGCATCATTATTCTGAGCAGACTGGACCTCACTATGCACTTGCAGATATTAAGGAACTACTTACATCCGACAATTTAAGTCTCCAAAAACTGCATCTACCAACTGTAGATTTGCCTGCAAGTGTTTTGGAGAGAGCGAACTTTGATGTTGTGGAAGAGCAGGCTAAAGCTAATAGTTATACTATGCAGTTAAATAGTGAACAGCGGAATGTTGTGGAAATCTTATTAAGTGCAGCGTACAACAACGCTGCAGATACACCCAAGTGTTATTTTTTAGATGGTGCTGCTTTAGGACGGGAAAAACTTTGTTTGTTAACTTTGCTTCCTGTCATTGGTGAGGTGATGATGTTGTACTGTTGCATCTGCAGGTGCAACTCTAATGTGTAGAGAACTTGGCCATTCTGTTTTTAAAATTCCAATTGATTTAAATGCAACATCTACTTGCAATTTGAAGCCTAATACAAAAGAAGCTGACATGTTACTGAAAACAAAATTGTGTGGGATGAAGCACCCATGACACATGTTCATGCTTTCTTAGCTGTTGATAGACTTTTACAAGATCTCACAAAATGTAAAGAACCGTTTGGGGGCAAAGTCATTCTACTGGGTGGAGATTTTCGCCAAGTTCTTCCAGTAATTTTAAGAGGTTCAAGAACATTAACTGTTGCCAGCTCCTTAAAAAAACACGCTCTTTGGTTGAAATTTCATAAGTTATATCTGACAAAAAATATGCGTGCCCTTGAATCTGAAAGGGATTTTGGTGCTTGGTTGTTGAACATTGGAGAGAAAAAAAGTGGCTCAACGATTCAGTTGCCTTTGCAATGCTACCCTTCAATACAAGACCCTATACATCAGTTGTACAGCGACATAGATTTTTCCAGTGTGATCCCAAAGGAGCTTAAAGGTCGAGCTATCCTTACTGTTAATAATGAGTGATCCATGGAAATCAACAATAAAGTGTTGGAATTTATGCCGGGAAATGAAACTGTTTATAAAGCAGTTGATATGGTCATGAGTGAAGATCCTCAAGATCAATTGACATTTCCTGAAGAATTTTTAAATTCTTTGACACCAACTGGTTTGCCTCCATATGAGTTAAAGTTGAAAATAGGTTGCATTATAATGCTGTTGAGAAATTTAGCTCCCTCTAAAGGATTATGCAATGGTACACACCTAATTATCACAAAATTGCAGCAAAACATTATTCAGGCAAAATCCATTGATGGTACAGAGACATTTCTCATTCCCCGAATTCCTTTGATTCCATCTCAGACTAACATGCCTTTCAAATTTAAATGTATGCAATTTCCCATTCGTTTAGCCTTTTCCATGACAATAAGTCGCAAGGCCAAACTTTTGAAAAGATATGTTTGGTGCTCAATGAGCCGGTTTTTAGTCATGGACAACTCTATGTTGGCTTATCAAGAGCACAATCTTTTGAATCTGTTTCTGTGGTAGCTCCAAAATGTGAAATATTTAACTGTGTGTATGAGGAAGTTTTCTGTGATTGATTGTTAAGAGTATTTTTTTGCATTACATTTTTAATTTGTTTCAATTTTGTATATTTTATATCTGAGTGGATTGAATATACCTGCTTTGATACAATTTTTTTTGTAAAGCACAATCTTCAATGTTGTATATTATTTTATATATGAATGTATTGAATATGTATATACCTACTTTCGTACAATTTATGTTTACATAGAGCACGATCTTTTGAATCTGTTTCTGTGGTAGCTCCAAAATGTGAAATATTTAATTGTGTTTATGGGGGAGGTTCCTGATGCTTTCATTATATAAAAAACGGCCCTTTTCAGGGCCAAAAAATTTAATTCCTTCTTTATTACGGTGAAAGCATTAAAAGGAAATCAGCTTTACTTTGTAAGTTTTATTTGAAGAAAAATATCTTTTAGATATATATATAATATCTTTTCTATCTATAAAAATATCTTTTTAGAGGCTAAAAAATTTTATTCTGTGCTGATTTAAGTTAAAGCATCAGAAGCAAAATAAAGCTGATTTATATATATATATATACATATATATGAAGATTTTAGAATAACCTCTAGGGCACACAGTGTCTTCATTATAGCGAGTGAAGCGAGCAGGGTTTGCGTAGCAAACCTGGGAGGATTGCAACACAATCCTTCTGGGGGTTGGCGAGCAGGGGGCAGAGCCCCATAGTACCTTTGAGATACTGATTGTAAATATATATAGGATTAAGTGCTATTTCTGTTTGCAAGAGTGTGAAATCAATTCTATGACCTATCTGTATGATTTTTTTATCACTGAACTTTTTCATTGATGCTTTTACATAATTTTCATTTTTATTAAATAACTCATTAGGGAATTAGTGTACAAGGTGTGTCCGGAAAGTAAGTACCGTTTTAAAAAAACTCGCATAAAAAATGTTTTTTCAAAACAAAATTTATTTTTACATGAAAGAGCATTTCGGAAACTATTTACTATAGTTACCACCATTGTTCAGGCATTTGTCATAACGGGAAACCAACTTGTCTATACCCTCTTCAAAGAAATTTGCCGCCAGTGAAGACATCCACTGCTGAAGACCATTTTTTGCGTCGTCATCGCTGTCAAAGCGCCTCCCTCCTAAATCATGCTTCAAGTTCAAGAATAAGTGGTAGTCTGAAAGTGCAAGGTCGGGGCTGTACGGCCAGTGATCGAACTGCTCCCAACCAAATTGTTGAATAAGGTTTTGAATGATACCAGCAGAATGGGGATGTGCTTTGTCATGAAGCAACACAATGCTTTGACTGAGCATTCCTCACCTTTTGTTTTGAATTGCACGCCACAGTTTTTGCAGTGTTTCACAGTATCGTACCGCATTGATGGTTTCACCACTGGGAAGGAACTCAACGAGCAGAATGCCCAGTCTGTCCCATAACACAGTACACATGATTTTGTGTGCCGACAACGTTGTTTTGATTTTTTGACCGTGAGTGCCTCCACTCCATCGACTGTTTTGATTCTGGAGTGGCATGACCAACCCAAGTTTCATCACCGGTCACAATTTTGTTTAGGAATTCATTGCCCTCTTCACTGTATCAGGTAAGAAATGTCAAAGCACTGCCAAGTTGCTTCGTTTTGTGGACATCCATAAGCATTTTTGGATTTCAGTGGGAACACAATTTGCAATAATTTAAGCGATTTGTGACAACCTCATGCAAAACAGTTTTTGAAATTTGTGGAAACTCGTCACAAAGCATTCTTATTGTGAACTGTCTGTTTTCACGAATTTTCTCATTCACTTTTGCAACCAAACCATCATTGACAGCAGAAGGTTGCTTTGTCATGAACATTGGTGCATCCATCATTGAATTGTCGAACCCACTTTTTAACCATTCCATCAGTCATTACATTTTCACCATAAATCTCTACAAGTTGATGATGAATTTCAGCTGGCTTAACATTCTTTGCATTCAAAAACCATATTACAGAACGCACTTCACAGTCGGCGGGATTGGCAATCGTCTTAAACATTTTGAACGCTCATTAACACATGTAAACACAACACAATCCGGTTGTAATGGCATCAGTGGACAGACAATCAACCAAAGACACATGTGCACATGCGCGGAATTTCGACACTAGCCCTGTGGTGGCGGTAGAACGAAACGGTACTTAGTTTCTGTTAAAGTAAATTCACCAGCCGTGGACCGAAGCAAGAGAAAGAATAATTTATTATTTACAAAAGCAGAGGTATATATACATTGAAGTAATGATTAACCAATAAGAGAAGAGCGCGCCTCTAAAAATAGAACATGACATCATACACTACATTACATCATACACTAAATAATGAAACAGGAAGTGGATGAGTAATTGATGCGATGCATGCGCGATTACAGCTTGAATATGAAATCGTAACACTTCCCCTTAATCGCGCATCCATATAGAACACTAACATAGCAAATTATACAGTTTACATTTAGATAAGCTTTTCGTAAACGGATCAGCAATTTGATATTCAGTGCAAACATATTTGATACTAATTCTACAGTTAATTAAAGTTTATCTTATGAATTTGAGTTTCACATCTAAATGTTTAAATCTTCCACACACATTTTAATTAGTGACACTTTTAATTGCAGATTGATTATCTTCATATACAGAAATGCAATTTATACGAGAAATTTCATAACATTTTTATAATATAAGAGATCTTGCAGTGATTTACTTAAAGCAATTATTTCAACTTCTTGTGGAAGAAAGATATGCAGTTTTGCTTTTTACAACACCATAAAATAGGACAGTTACAAAACATAAGTACATAACCTGACACAGATTTTATATCAATAGTATCAGAAGCCCAATCAGCATCAACATATAAATCAATATTAAAATTAGGATTATGCAGCTTTTTATACACTAATTTTGAAATTTTTAGTCCCTTTTTAAATACCTCAATATCCTTTTGAGTCCAGTCCAGGCAGTAACAGTAGGTTTCTCCTGAAGCTGGTTGAGACAGTTCACTGAAAATGAAATGTCTTGTCGTTACAGCAAGGTACGGTAAAGAACCTATCAGTTCATGTAAAGGTCCTTAAAACAGTTCACTATTTGCAAAATCTGCAGAAGTGCATTTCGGTTCCAGTGGTGTAGAGCAGGGTTTACAGTCAGGCATGTTGAAACGTTTTAACATTTTATCAATATATTATTCTTGATCAAGTTTCAATTCTGTTTGCGCAAACACTAGTCTTATTCCTAGGAATTCTGTAGCTGGTGCAGATTTAGACATCTCGAATTCATTTTGAAAAAGATTGATCACGGTTTTCACTTCATCTGAGTCTGGCCCAGCTATCAATAAATCATTGACATATAAGCAAATGATTATCTTTCTACCTTTTTCTTTCCGAATGAAAATGCATGGATCAAAAGTAGACTGCTTTAATTTCACTTTGTTCATAAACTGCTGGAATTTGTGAAACCACTGTCTAGGCGCTTGTTTGAGACCATAAAGACTCTTGTTCAGTTTGCACACTTTTCCTGTCCCATCATGATAGCCTTGTGGTGGACTCATGTACACGACTTCATCCAAATCTTCATTCAAGAATGCTGTTTTCACATCCATGATGTAAGAATGCAAATTTTCTTGAAGGATGAGGACTAATACCAGTCTTAAAGATGGCATGCTAATGACTGGAGAAAAGATTTCTGTGTAGTCAACTCCCTCTTTCTGCATAAAACCACAAGGCACTAGACGAGCCTTGTATTTTCTATCTCTTTTTCTTTTAAAAATCCATTTGCAGGTAATTGGTTGTTTTTCTTTTTCGGGTAACTCGACAAAGTCCCAAACTTTATTTTTCTCCATGGAAAGCATTTCTTCATCCGTAGAATTCTTCCAATTTGATTGCTCTTCTTCTGGGAGAAATTTAATTTCATCATAAGTTAACTCTTCATTTGTTGCAGATAAAGCTTCATTAAATAGATATCTCGCTGGACGCTTTCTTTCTCTTTGAGATCTTCTGAATTCTGGGTATTTATCATCTATTGCTCTTTCAGTTTCTTCTAGTTTGATATCCATTTCTTTTTCGTTTTCTTCCCCTAAATCAGAAGTGTCTTCTTGGTTTTCAATATTTGGAGTCTGCTGATTTATCAGAAATTATTTTCTTTTCATCAAAACAAACGTTTCTTCACACGGTAACCCTTCTTGTCACAGGATCCATGACTCTATATCCCATACTTGAATATCCAATGAAAATCATCTTTTTAGATTTGTGGTCTAATTTTCTTCTTTGAGTATCTGCAACTTTGGCATAGGCATCACATCCAAAAATTCGAATTTTACTTAAATCTGGTTTTGTAAAATATGTCAGTTCATAAGGAGTATGGTCCTTGATACTAGTGCATGGAATTCTGTTATGCAAGAAAGCAGCAGCTTGAATTGCATATCCCCAAAAACTTTTTAGTAATTTGGAATCGTACAACATAGCTCATATCAAAAAGAGTTTTGTTCATTCTTTCTGCAACCCCATTCAACTGAGGAGTATATGGTGGACATGGGTCAATTTCAACACCTACATTTCTTGCAACTTTTTGTGATTCCCCAGACACATACTCTTTAGCATTGTCACATTGAATTCTTTTGACAGTATCATTTACTTTTGGAAATTTCTTGAATTCTACAGCAATATCACTTTTCTTTTTAATCAAGCGCACTTCACAAAAACGAGAATAATCATCAACAAAAGTAAGAACATAGCGCTCACAGGGTGGCCACCCGACCTGGAATAGTCAGGGAATTTCGAGAGACCAGGAAAAAACAGGGAAAAGTCAGGGAAATTTATTCTAAACCTGTAATTTTTTTATTTTGTTAATTCTTATTGCAAGCTACAATTCGCTGATCTTTTTTTATAAATAGAATGAAACACCATTGGCAACCAATGAAAATCAGTCATTTGCTGACAGTCAAAAACGAATCCATTCGTACGAACACGATTCGTGGCGAGGTGTTTACATTTAAATTTCCGAGGGACCGAAATTTCGGCTATTAGTCCAGTCAACGAAGAGTTTGAAAAAAACATTAAATCATATAGTTTTGAAAATTTGTACACATGTTCATTAGGGGCTTCTGATAATCATACTAAAAGTTCCTGGTCCTGGGGGGTAAGCTCACAGCGCCATCTTGGATTTCATCCCCCTTTTTTAGTTTTTCCAGAATATCTCGAAATCTATTGAGTTTTCAAATTACAATTAAGTTAACAAATTGAAGAGCGTAGAATTCCCTACAAATACGTGCTTATATTTTTCTTCCAGCTTTAATTGTTTTCCAAATAATGGACAATCTCAAAAGTTGTCGCCATCTTGGATTTCATCCCCCTTTTTTAGTTTCTCTTGAATATCTCGGAAATCTACTCAATTTTTAAATAACATGTAGTCAGCAAATTAAAGAGCGCAAAATTCCCTACAAACGCATGCTTTTATTTTTATTTTAGCTTTAATAATTTCCGAGATAATGGATTTCAAAATTTGCAACCATCTTGGATTTTATCCCCCCCCCCTTTTAGTTTTTCTTAAATATCGCTGAAACTATTAAAGCTAGAAAATAAATGAAAGCATGCATTGGTTGGGAATTTTACGATCATTAATTTGTTGTATTTAATGTAGTTTGAAAATCAAATAGTTTTCGAGATATTAAAAAAGGGAGATAAAATCCAAGATGACGGCAAATTTTTAAATCCATTATCTCGGAAACTATTAAAGCTAAAACAAAAATAAAAGCATGTGTTTGTAGGGAATTTTACGCTCTTTAATTTGCTGATTACATGTAATTTAAAAATTGAATAGATTTCGAGATATTCAAGAGAAACTAAAAAAGGGAGGCGAAATCAAAGATGGCGGCAACTTTTGAGACCCATTATCTGGGAAACTATTAAAGCTGGAAGAAAAATAAAAGTATATCTTTGTAGGAAATTTTATGCTCTTTAATTTGTTTAATAAATTGTAATTTGAAAACTGAATATTTTTAGAGATATTCAGGAAAAACTAAAAAAGGAGGGATGAAATCCAAGATGGCGCCGCGAACTCGCCCCTCACTAACATGTGTACCAATTTTCAAAACGATATGAGTTAATGTTTTTTCACCCCCATTTTGGGCCTTTGTTGTCTGGACTATATGAACAGAATCGCGTTCCTTTTTGTAGTTAAATTAGGTGATACTTCTTGAGATGAAAATCTATAGTATAATCACACTCGCATGTGGAAGAAGAACCGGGATGTGGCTATATGTCATAGAGATTCAGATAGCTTACGAGATCGTAAATTTCTCTTTATCTGTCTACAAGTTAGCATCCACACTACTGCCTGCTTTAATGATGATTTAATATCAAATAGGAGTTATACCAGAATTAGTTTGTTTTTCCATTTCTGGAGATCTTTTTATTGAATTATAAAGTATTTGAAATTAGTGCTAATATTTTCTTTCAGCATTTTTTTTTTTGTTCGTTTATTTTGTGTTTTTTCTCTGAGTGTTGGGAAACATTATGATTACTGATCACAGGGTTCCCACGGTCCTTAAAAACTCCTTAATTTCCACTATCGCTAGTTGATTCAAACAATTTAGTCTTCAAAAAAATTTTTAAGACTAAAAAAGTTTTTCATTTTGTCTTCCTTTCGCCTATAATGCGAAGTGCCTGCGTCGAGGCTAGAGCATTCTAAGAGAAGAGAACGGGTGGGGGTGGGGCTGCTGCAGGCACGCGGGAAGAGAGCATCCTTATTGTTCGACCAGAAATACCATACTAGTGTTTCGCAGCGGTCGTGGAAACTGAGAGGGGAGCAGGGAAGATGCAGGGGTCAAAGTTTGACCCGAACTCGCAACTGGATTGGTTGACTGCTGTAGCCACAGCCGAGGGGTAGGTGCCACTGACCCCCTCTCTTCATCCAACACCCAAGTAGAAACGATAAACCCACGTGTGATCATGAATGCTTGGAAGAGGATATGAAAAATACGCGTCAATCTTTTGTTGAAAGTTTTCTTGCGTATTGGTAACTTTTAGCTGCTGCTAGAGACAGAGGTTTATTGTATTGTGTAGTTTATGTTTCAGGGTAAATTTGTTTATTAATTGTGCTTAAGTTAATCGTGTCATATAGCACCTGACATAGGAACACAGCATTTTTTCTATTGGTGTCCGTCTTGGAAAAAATTTTAAAAAAAGCTTCAGTTCTTATATATTAGTATTTTTAATTATTGTTGTTACCTGTTAATACTTTCTGTGTCAGTATTTTCAACTGTTAATTCTAAGTAGAATAAATTGATGTGATTTGAATTTCTTTCGTAATGCGTAGGGTCAGGTGAGGTTAAGTGGTCATAAAATCCACATTTTTTTAACTTAAGTGGATTATAAATATAAGAATTTGTTAAAATACTTAACATTTTTTGGTTTTTATTTTTGACTACTTTATCCCATGGTGTGTGGTAAAGTGAGTAGTACATGGGGTAAAGTGGTCATAATCAAAAAATAAGCATAAAAACGTATCATAAGTAAGCAAAGTTTTTTAAAAAACATTTTAACAAAACTCAATATAGTTTCAACTTTAAAAGAAAATCAGTTTATTTGTTCAAATTATATATTTTTAATAACCTAGGATCAAAAGTTGGCTTATCAAGAATTTTAAGGATTTGACTCTTCATTTCCAACAATGTTATGATTTTCAGGAAAGGTGCAGTAGTCTGAAGTTTTAAATATTTTATTGACACAATATCTCCTATTTTATCAAAAACCTGTCCAATAAGCTCTTTGATTGACCCCCCCCCCCTTCATATTTTGCCAACATCTCACAGAAATACTGTGATAATTGATTATCTGCAATTGTGGATTCACTTGACTGAATAAGACATTTTCTGCTTTTTATCAAGTTTTTCTTTGCATGTTTTTTTTAACTGTTTTCTTGCATCTCTTTCTTTTTGTAGTTGTTTTATTTCTAATTTCTTGTCAAACCTTCATTATTGTTTTTGAACGTGTTTTTTTTTTCCCTCCTGAATTCTATATTGCCACTTTATGTATGAAACAGTTGGTTATAGAGTTTAAGTACAACTCATGTCAAATCTTTTAGAGTGCAATTATACAAAAATTATAGTGCAATTACGCATAGTCTTTTTTACTGTTCCATAAGTCATGTAACTTCCGTGCCCATCATAAATAATAATAATAAAAAAAAACAGGTTTTTTCAATTCTAAAGAAAAATGGATAAAGCTAAGTCTTTGAAGCCATACCTTTAGTTTATTTTAGCACTATCTTTAGTCTATTGTTCATATAAATGAGATCCTGTGTAAAAAAATAAAAGGTAGCGTGAAATCATTTGCTGATGCACTATAAAGTACATCCTTTTTTGCAATTGGCTGATTTCTTATATGCGTTATGTGATGCTTTTGGTACAAAAATTGGGGTTATCTAGTTTCAAATCTTAAATTATAATTTGTAATATATCTTAAAATAATATTTAATAAACACCAGTCTAATACAGTCAAACGTCGCAAATCCGGACCTCTTTCATTCCATAAAGCCCTTCCCCCAAGAAAAAAAATATATATATCCTAACTTTTATCTAACAAATCGGCGCCCAGAGTCAGCAGAAACCGGTCATAACTATCTGGAGAGGGAAAGTATTTAACCACTTGTACAACGATGTGCGACGAAGGTATGGGGGGGGGGGTATTGTAACAAATCGTGGAGTTACAATACCTTCCCCTCTCTAGCACTCAAAACGAACTAGTCCAGAATGTAAGAAATGTTAACAAATAAGATGCGCGCACAACTTTCTCTCCCCTTCTGGCTCACAAAGAGGATTTTCCCAGAACGAATGGAATATTGTAGAAATTCGCGATTGTCTTTAATTCCAAACTAGCCCTCGCGAATATAGTACTTCTCTTATGTGAGTTGATATATATGGCCGGCAACCATATTCTATGAGGACAAAGAAAACGTGGATATCGATTTCAGATCTTTAAAGAAGAAAAAATTTTGAACTACTTGATTACGACAAGTCAAGAGGACAAGAAATTGCCGAATATGACGCCTTTTAAGTACAGTGGTACCTCGAGATACGAGTGCCCTGACATATGAGTTATTTGAGATACGAACGCTGTCGAGCAGCGAAGTTTTGTTTTGAAATACGAGCGACATTTGAGATACCTGGAACGGTACGGTGTATGTACACTTTATAAAACCAGTTTTTTTTGCTTTACATTCTCTTTTATTATGTTTTTATACAATATTTGTCATTTATAAATACCTTTTTCTTATTCAAAAACACGTAACAAAAACAATTAGGGGTAGCATTTTTGGGGCTGGAACGGTTTAACATGATGGCATTTCAATTAATTTCAATGGGGAAAATTGCTTTGAGATACGAGCAAATTGACATACAAGCAAGGTTACAAAGAAAACAAGCAATAAATAAGTTTAAAAAAATTTAAATTGAATTATGTGTTTTATGATGTTAAATTCACTTCTTAATATTGAAATGATCTAAGATCCGGAATTGCCGAAGTCCCGACGATTCCGGATTTGCGACGTTCGACTGTAAATTAAGCTTAAGAAATTTTAAAACAGTGATGCATGTTAAGCCTATCCCTATGACCACTTTACCCCATCGTACTTCAATTACTATAAAATAATATCTGTAATCAATTCAGCTTATCTGTTAATGAGGAAGTATTCTTAAGATCTATATGAAGCTTTCTGCAGAGTCAATCTAATGAAAATTTAATTAAACAAAATGTAGGAGAGAAGTTAAATTAGGTATTCTAACTTCAAACTGCTACATAAACAAACAAAATGGGTGTTTTCTCCTATTAAAGTGTTGCAATTAGTATAATTTTGAATGGTAAACTTGGTTCTTAACTATTCAAAGCTAAAATAAAAAAAATTACATTCATACCAATATTCATTACAAACTTATAGCATTCTATTTGATGTATGACCACTTTACCCCACCTGACCCTATTCTTTGCTTGTTGATAGAGTTTACATTCACAAATAATATTCATTTACCTACATTGTTGATGAAGCGAAAATTTTCGTTTCCACATGACTTCTATGAATACTTTGATATGTAATTCAGGAAAATGATTTATTAACTTTTAAGTAATTATGGATTTTTAAGGAGCAGTAACATTTTTTAAGCTACATAATTGTACTAAAAACTAAACAGTACTATAATAAATACAATCATATCAGTACTTCTTGCAATTTGGTGAAATCGTGTGTTTTTTTGAGAAAGATAAGAATTGGCTTTTTTTCCCATACAGTAACTGTGTGTATATGTATATTTGATAAATAATTAATATAATATTTTTAAGGTCCTTAATTTTTTTCTATAAAAGTCCTTAAAAAGTCCTTAATTTTTGTTTTGAAAAAAGAGTGGGAACCCTGGATCATTTTGATAAATTATGGGATCTTCAAAGTATGGGACAGCCGTTACCCATAAATATAAAAGAACAATTTTTTTAGTATTATGTATGCATGTTCAGGGGGAGGGGTTCCATTCTTTACGCACGCTCAGATCTTTGACATACGAGATCAAATTTAGCATAGTGATGGATTAGCACAAGAGGGGAGCTGACGCCACAGTAATTTTTAAAAAAATCAAATTAGATTTTTATTTAATTTTAAATGGTAAATTCAGGTTTTCCACCATTTTCGTGAATTTTATTTTTTCTCTCTTTTTTGTCTTTGATGTTTTATTTTATTTATTTCTCTTTATATATTGTCCATTCGTATTGAAGGAAGTTGGTTGGAATAAAAAGTGCTTTTTTTCTTTTGCAAACTATTCGATTCCATTCGTGGGACAGAATATTGTGCTTCTGTGTTTTAATTTATAAACATCAGTAAAAAATCGTTTTCTTACATTTTTTTTCTCTGCCTTTTTATGTTTTATTTTGCAACGTGTATTTTTATTGAGATTTTGATCGTCCTAAAGATTTTTTAAGTTTATATTTTTAATCAGAAAAACCTGGAAAATTCGGTACAGTGGAATAGTTCATTGTAAAGATGTATTAGTTATTTTATTGTTTAAAAGTTTTAAATAAATGTTCTGTTTTCAAACATTTTGCTTTTTTATTCAAACCATACTGACTTGAATGAATACTTAGTATGGCCAATGTGCAGGTGATTTTTTTCTATGGTTGATGGACTACCTCCGAAAAAAGTCAGGGAAATTTTTTATAAAACCTGGAAAAGTCAGGGAAACTGAAACAGCAAAAATGATGGCCACCCTGGCTCACCTGATAATGGTTCAACAGGTCCACATAAATCTGAATGAATCATTCTCATAGGAGCAATTTCCCATATGCGATTCCCTTTTCCAATAGGTTCCGCTGAATACTTAGCGAGAACACAGTCTTCACAAAATGAATCACTTGTTGGTAATCCAAGTTTTCTCAATGCACGATTTCCTGAGTGTCCTAATCGGCGATGCCAAAGTTCGGCTTCTTCCGTTTCGGCCACAAATGTGTTTGAAACAGTTGGAATAAAGTTACTAACATATTGTCCCTTGGAATTTAGTTTGCACAACACAAAAGTTTTGTTCTTTCCTTTGACAATGACATTATTGTCCTTGAAAAGTACAGAATATCCAGCTTTCTGTATTTGTTTGACTGAAATCAAGTTGCTATTAAGTTCAGGAATAAACAATACATTTGTCAGGACAATTTCTTGTCCGTTCTTTAACCTGCCACGTATTACTCCTGTACCTGCGACTTCTAGAAGGCTTGATTTAGCTGCACAGGACACAGTTCCCGGAAAATGGTTTTAATTCTTCAAACCATTCACGTTGAGAACACATATGGGAAGTAGCACCCGAATCCACAGTGAATTTCTTAACTTCTCCTTCACCAACAACAAAGGACACTGCCGCTGCTTCTTCATCTTTAAATGCCGGTTTTTTACGAGCCAAATACCTACAGTTTCATTTCTTATGTCCGAGCTTGCCACAATGATAACAGACCACAGTCTTATCACAAAATCTTGCTATATTTTGATATCTTAATTAGTACTAAAAGAAAAGTGATGAAATTTTATACACCAGTGTTTGAAACTTGCTTTAAATATTTTTAATCAAAATTTGTTCAGTTTTTTTCATCTCAAAATGTTATTTTACTTTAACAAAGTGCTTTCAAACTGTTTATTGAACACTTAAGTTTACAGTTCTTAGAGTTTTTTTCAAAATATGTACATTGTTTTATATGAAGAGCAAACATTCAAACCGTGTTTTCTCCAAAAAAAGAAAAAATGAGTTAGTGATTTTTCTTTGAACTCAACATTAAAAAGTACAACTGTATACTATTATTTTCAACTGAAACAAGTTTTATCCCATTATAAACCTACTTAGAAAATTGAGGTTTCAATCAAAAAGTATTACCTGCAGAGCTTGTTTACTGTTTCCTGAAAAATTGTATCTGAAGGAGAAAGCATGGTTTGAATGTTTGCTCCTCATATACTGAATATTTTGATCTGGAATATTGGAATGTAACTAAAACTGGATATCGCTTATAGAAATGAACAAGTTGAACAAACTGTAATATGGAAAAGGCTGTTTAATAAACAAAAGACACTCTTTTGTGGTAATGACTGTTTTTCTGGGTCAGCTGATATCTTTTATTTTAATGAAACAATAAGTTAATAATATCAGTATATTTTGCTATTCTTTTTCTGCTTGCAAGAGGCTATCATCAAGGAACATAAAGAAGACCAAAACAAGGAAGTTTTCATTAAATTTTGTTCAATTAATGCTGCCTTTTGGTTGATAAAGCAGTAGTTTTTTTATTCTCCTACTACTTGATTTAGATTCTACAGTCTACTTTTATTCTTTAGTCCCACAATTTTATCCAGCATAACATTGAGTTTTACAAATTGAAAGAGATATAATCTCTTGTTTAAATTTCGTTATTGCATTCTTTTTTTCCTTTTAACTGTAACCTTTGTTCTGGAATGATATAAACTCTACTTTTAACCTTTTGTCATTACTGTTTGTATAACTGATTTAAAATTTTGGGGAATGTAACATTTTCAGATTTTTCTTAAACATTCCAGTACATTTAAAATTTTGATTATTAGATTTTATTTTTTCTAGGTTGATGGCTTTTTATTTGAACTTGAGATGTTAAGTTGCTTCTCTAGCTTCAGTAGATCTAAATTGTTTCTACCATCTGTAAACTTTAAATGTTATGTATCTGGTTCTCTATTCACTATTGTTAGGTAGTTTAAAATGTTCTTCATTGGTTTCAGAGGGTGATTTTTGAAGTGAAACAATGTATGACAGTAATTAAGGTACCAGCTAATTACAAATACTGTACTTAATGTGTGAAACTTCCAGCAATTTAAAACTTCACGACATCATCAGACTGGTTGAAAACTGAAAAACCTGCCACCAATAGTCCAGAGTAACCTCCTATTTCTTATAACTGATGCTAACAAATTAAAGCCACCTCCAGGGCATTTAATAAAATAAAAACTTCAAAGCAATCTTCAGACTTAATCCAAAATAACCAACATAAAAATGAAATTGTTAAATTGGCAGGGTTTTTTTTTTTCAATTAACTTATTTTTCATAATTTTGATTTCACTCGCAGGGGAAAAAATATTAACATTTCTTATCTATGATCTTGTTCTTATAAGTAATTGTCATATTTCAATAAATAAATTAGTTGTATTAATGTATTTTTACCTTTTTTGTTGTTTGTGTGTGTGTGGCTTATATAAAAAGAAAGAATGTTCAGCACAAATATCTGCTTGAATTTCCATAATTGTGTTTTCCCTTCTAACGAATTAGGTTGAAAAAGCACCCAAATTCCACTAAACTGAATCTAACAGCACTATGCTTGATAGCATAAACTATATGTGATAGAAAATCTTACCTTGTGAATATTTTTAGCTAAATACTTAAATTTTGCTGGATCAGAGGAACTTTTTGATGCCAAATACTTAAGTGGCTTGAGCAACGGTTTAGAAAAACGATTTACTTCTTTAAAACGGTTTTTTCATATTGCAATTCAAGTATGCATATGATTAACATCTTTTTATTGGATTTGAATTTTTTAAAATTGTTTTTATTTCATATGTGTAACTCTTACCAAAGCAAAATCCAGTCAATAATTTCTCCCTTCAGGAGTGCCTTTGCAAAGTCGCTTTTTAATTTTTTTTAAACACAGCTGAATTTCGTATAGGGAAATAGAACAATTAATTATGACTGAGGAATAAGTAAGTGTAATCCTATTATGCCCATAGATCTTAAGATATAAATGGATATCTTATTTTGGATCTTCTTTCTAGACTTGTTATGAATGAGATTTCTATTTCAGTTCATTTTTTTCCGAAATGATTTACTATATCTTTTTCTCCTAAATTTTAAAGAAATTTTTTAAAAGATGCATCTATTCAATCTATATAGTTTTTTGCAGCATAAGCTTTGAAACTTGGGTTATTAAACTTAAATTAAGACTGAGATTTTCTGCAACAACTACATATTTTTTTATGAGAATGAATGAAAATTTTAACATCATACTGAATAGCTTGTTTCGTGTCAAGCAATATTTTAGATTTGGAAAAGATTTTTCAAGTTTTTTCTGAAATTTTTCTCCTTTGGATTTTGCTGTGAAGCTAATTTCTATCTCTTGAATATCGGCTAACTTCTGTTTATATAACCTTTAAAGTGCACAGTTTGCCTTTACTTAGTCTCTTTTAACACTTACAGTATGTTATTACTATATTCAGAAAAAGTTTGTGAAAAATGCTGCATATATAACTGAAGTTAATTACCTGTGTCTGATCGTGAATTTATTCACTGTTTTTTAATGTTACATTTAAAGACCTTTAACGTTTTGTTATAGCATGGATCTAATGTAACTGCAGTATACAATCCATTTGCTTCATTTGGTCCTCCTGTAAGTCAAGATACAAGACAACCTAATACATGGATTGGGTTAACATCTGGTGGTGGGGAAGAAACTTTACTAATGACTCATGGCCTTTTGGGACAGGTCAGGAATTTTCTAACTGGCTGCTTCTGCATGCACCTGCATTGGCAAAAAAAGGCCCCACCCTGATATTCTGATACATCTTATTTTTTTATTTTGCACATTCCAAAACATTTTTTTAGTTATGCTTGCTCTGTACATCATCTGTTAATTTTTAATATTATAAATCCTTGTTAATAATTTTATAAATTGATGTACAAGGCTTGTGTTCAGGCATCCTTCACTCATTTTATGCTTTTGAAAAAATTCTGAATATTAAACAAAGCACTTCCCCTAAAGTGCATCACTGTTTACCAGATTGTAAGCTATTTTTGCAAAATGTTCTTTGTGGTTTGCATGCTGAGCTTTCAATTGGCTTTCATTGTCATCCTTTTCCTATCTAATAAATGATATTCAAGATTCTATAAATATAGTTTAATTTGTAAAAAGGCATTTTATTGATATTTGAGGTTTAAATTTTTGTTACTTGGTATTTTTAGGGTGATTATTTATCTAAAACTGCTCCTAAAAGTGGAAACACTGCTCATGTGATGTTATTATGTAGAATGATTTATATTGCACTCTGACCTGTAAAGCAAAAGTATTTCAACATGTTACTAATTCACAAATGAAAACAAAAATATTTTCTGATTAAATTTTTAAGAGAGTTTCCTTAATTTTAATGCTTAATGACAAAACTTGAGATTGAATAAATTATGGACTGAAATTTCCTTAATTTAACCCTTTGATATACTTTAGAATTAATTTGTTTAATGTTTCCTATTTAATAACTGCAGTTCTCCTTCTGCCAATAGCAGGTAGATTGATTCATTTTAAAATACTTAATTATTCTACTTTTTGATCATATTGGAACTCTTAATATTCCAACCTATGAAGTACCTATGGCACTTAGATTCCGTACAACGCATTTATAATTTTGACACTGATTCACGTTATAATCATACTGCTTCTATTTTATTTTTTGAAACATATGCATGAAATTACAAATTACTTTACAAATTAAATTACTCTTTTGTATAAGACCAAAGGGTGCAAAATGTATCCATGCTAAATTTAAATGTTGTGGTACTGAGCAAATGAATTAAAATTTTGATGTTAGTGTATAATAATACTTTTCTGCTAATATTTGCAATCATTTCTTATTCAAGGTATCCCAACAGATGTCTAACTTGCAAATCACTGGCCAATCTTGGGGTATGGGTAGCAATACAAACCCTGTGAATCCTGGAGGCTTGCTAGTTGGTTCTGGTCAACCTGGTGGAGTCATGTGGCCTACAGCTGCAAGCAGTCAAAATCAAAATCTGTCAAATAATCTATGGCAATAATTAAATAATTGAAATAATGGAAGTTGTGTTCAGAAGAGTATTGCCTAAACATTCATATAGGATAGATATATTAACTATTTACATATTACTTTGGAAAAGAAAAATCTGAAGTATGATTTGTAGACTTTTGTTTTTGTTTTCATCATGCAACCATCCAGGTCGTTTGGGAAAACATAATGCAAAACTGTATTCTACATCTTACTTCAGACATTTATTTTAAAGTATATAGATTGAATTTTTTTGACATTTAATATAACAATGACACTTTCTGTATTTATTCAAATCCATGTGTATCAATCTTTCAAGTGTTAGTTCTCAAAAAGGTATATTAAATTGTTTAAGAAGTTATTTTTTTATTGTTATTTTTTTATGAATGCCTTGTTAGTCTCACTTGATATTTTTTTTTTCGTTATATTTAATTCAATAACGTGTTATACCTTCAGAAGGAAACAATGTAAAAGTTTCACAAATTGTAGCTTTACTTTTCTCAGAAATTTACAGTTATTGCACATGAAAAATGTATTATGAAGAAATATTTGCATTAATGTAGTTTTATAGATTATAAAGTTTTAGTGAAGTACTTAAGGCATGGATACTGAAGAGAAAGATATTAAACTATATCTATAATCAGTTTAATGAATTTGTTCATGTTCTGTTGATTATCATTGTTAAATTATGTCTAACCAATTTTGAAAGAATACTTAGCATGAAGATAATCATATCACTCTGATATTTGAAATTCTGTATTTCTGATTTAATGAATTTATATACATCGTAAAAATCCTATTTTTACTGTATTATTTATTGTTTATTATATCAAATGATAAAATATAATACTCATGAAATTTTCATTCTACAGTCATGTATATATCATGTTGCTTTTCTGTCCTGATTTGAATCTGTACTTATTCAGACATATTGCTGCATTTAAAAATGATAATACTCGTATCATGTTTGCTTTTAGAATGCAACAGATTGTTTAAACTCTTTTCAGGTTAAGATTGAAGTTCAGTTCATAATTATGTTATTGGCTTCAGTAAAACATACATTTCGTTTAAATTTCTTTAGACAGTGTATCTTTACTTTAAAATCTGGATAATTCTTTTTGGCATCATCTTTTATTGCTAAACTATTAATACTGGCATTCTTTGAAGTAGAATTCATAGAAATGCAGGTTAAAGAAAAACTTTTGAAATAGCTTGGATTTTATCCCATCTCTCAATATTGCTGTATTAATGTAAAAATCTTTTTTCTCATTTAATATTTTAAGTTATGAAAAAAAAAACAAATGAAGTTTCATGTGTCTGGTTTGCGTGACATTTTATTTTGGTATAGGGTGGGGTTTTATAATTTTCCTTGAGATTATACCTATTCATTTCAGTATCGGATATGTATATCAGCAAAAAAGATCCAAAATTTGTTAATTTGTTTCTGGTTTCAGCTCCTAGTACTTCATTTCCCAGTATGAACATGAAGGAGAGAGTAGGTATAACTCTATTGTATTATGTCAGATTCTAGGGGCTTTTCTTTTTTCAAACTGGTGCTGGCGCTGGTTTGTGCAAGTGACAGCAATGATCTGGTATTGTTTTTGTGATTGCCAGTTATTCAAATCAGATGTATCCTGTCTGGATGTTGATATTGGTTTATGATTATCATTCTGTAAAATATTATAATATGAACTGAAAAAAGGAACAATTCTTTTATAAATCAATTCAATGAATTAAATGTTTGTTTTTAATCTTCGATTTTTTTGTTAAATAATTCCAGCCTTTTTGAAACATTTTAGTACTGTAATGAAAATTTCAGTTAAATAATGTAAATAGAGTAAGAATAATAATTTAATTTTTATTTTGTGGAAGAATATTTTTGATGTATAGAAATCAAAATACCTTGCATGCAATCAGATAACTAATCTTAGTTTCATAAGTTTATTGTATTATGTGATTTATGTGTGGTCAGTCACTTTTGTGATATATTGTGATTTTGCTCAGAATGCTATCGATAATGCAATGAATGTATGTTCAATATATTGCAAATGGTATTGTATGAAGAAAAGTTTATATTATAAAACAAAGGAAATACATGATTGCTGTTTTCATAATAGCATGAAGAAAGGACTATCATAAGAATATTGAACCGTGCAAATTTTGAATTTAAACGAATTAGCCAGAGGAAAGTGTCCAATTTGGAATCCATGATTTGAGAACCATTAGAACTGCAGTGAAACTGGTGCTATTTCAGCATTAATGTTTTTACAATACATTCTTTACTTGAATCATTCTTGGACATTAATTTATCCTCATTATAGTGCTGTCGTTTCCATTTTTATGGTATCGGGTTCATATGTTGTGACAAGTTTCTCGTCCCATGTTATAAATTTTATATATGTATCGCTCTTAAAATAAATATAAAATAATCTATTCAGTTATTTGCGTCATTAATATTCTTTAAATGGTGAACATTTTCCTCGAGATCAGTAGTTATCCAGTATTTTGCATGTTTGTACTTTTTAAAGATGATGAACTGAATTGTATTTATCAAAATCAGTTGTTTAATATGTGTTTTAAAAACATCTTCAGTGCATTGTACAGAAGAAAAAAAAACTTTTTTTTTTCCTCTTTCCAAATATTTGCTGTCAAATTATTAAAGTATTTCTTTAAAAAATAAGTTCATTCTAACACAAGAAAAATCCGTTTTTCAAATTTTTACCACTTGTTGTTTTATTATTTATTTCTATGTAAATGAAATTCTTTTGCTATTGAATTTCTTAAAACTGTGTAAAATATGTGATTTAATTAATATTTGATATTGTAAAGCACAGAGCAAATCTAGATGTATATTTAAATAAAATCAATGGGAAATATTCATTCTCCAGTAATTTAAAAATGTTGTCGCGTTTTGATTTATTGAACTTCTAAAACTGGCACTCAATAAAAGTACTATGGTTTTAAGTTTTTGAATTTTATTTTTTATTTTCATACACTATATAAAGAAGCCTGGATTTTGTTACTTATATCAGATAATCATCTCAGAGGAAATCCTTAAAAATGTCAAATATTTTCTGTAAAATCCATAACGGAGGAATTCTTAAAATAAAATCTCATGAAAACAATTTGCCTTTTCATTTACACCCAATGGACATAATGTTATATATACTCATGTTTTTTTTATTGTCAAATATTTATGTAAAATTTGCCTACCTCTTGCACTCCTTTTCGTTTAAGAAAATGTGATCATGTAAATTCCCCTCCCTTTTAAGTGCTGGATCTAATAAAACAAAGTAGTTTCATATTGGTGTATTTTTCAATGAATAGATTTTCTAATTACAGAATCTTTGTTTGGTATTTTTACAAGAATTCTTTTATTGATTTGCTTGAATGCATTAAATGTATAAATTAATTTCAGTTTTGAAGTTATTAAAGCATAGTTTGTTTGAAACCCCTCACTACTGTGTACTTTCCTTGTCTAATTGCTTTAATTAACAAGTTTCTGTTTGCATGTTGAAGAAATTAGTCTGGAAAATTCCCTTGCCAAAGTTCTTAATAAATCTGAAAGTTCCTTTTTTGCAATTGCATTGTTTTTTCTTTTTTCATATGATTAAGAGAAAATCCATTTAAATACCAATTTTTCATTTAATTTAGCAATTATTGAATAAATAATAGCATGGGTACCAATGCCCTGAGAAGGGCATATATGAATTTTAAAATATTTGCATTGATTAAGAAGGTACTTTAACCCCTTGGAACGGTAACATTACTTCGCATTTTGAATGGTAAAAGGAGTCAATTTGACTTGGTGTTACTATTCTACGGTTAAATGGATGAAGCTACAATAAAATGCTCCTTAAAAGTATTAGTTTTTGTAAATAAGTTTCTTTTTTGAAAAATATATAATTATATTGGGATCTTTGATTTTACAATAATAGAAAATATTTTTGATAAATATAAAAACATTTAACTTTTTTTCCTAGATTTTAATTAAGATAAACTTTGAAATGTTATGAGAAGAAAAGCAGAAACCTTGAAGATGCAGTTAAAATTTCTAAAATTCTTGTTCAAGATTTATATTCTGTTTGTATGTACTCAGTAATATTAAATTAGAAATCCTAAAGAAATTGGTCATCCTTTGATGATTATTGATAATTAAATTACATATTAATAAATTAAATACTTGTTTTATGATTTTATCCCGACGTTTTCACGAAAAAATTAACGGTGCGGACCCGAACTGTGCCTTTCTTTTGTTTTATTTAGAGTAGCTTTTAATGGTGCCATCTGTTGACAGTATATAGAACTACATTTCGTGTATGCGCAGTAAAACATTTACTACAAATGCTTATATTTCCCTTAATATTCAAATTTTAATACAATGTTTCTTTTACGTATTGTCAAGTATTCTGTAAGTTTTGTACAATTCGAAAGAAAACTCGGCATGTTATAATAAGAAAACATGCGGAGTTTGAAATTTTCAATTTAATACTGATTTCTACTTATATTCTGATAAATATTTTTGTCTCACTTTGGGTCCTAGCAATACTCCTCAAGCTCTTTAAAATGACCAGAATCAACCTCCTAGCTAAACGTGTTTCCACGCTACACTTATTTATAACCTTATATAAAGCCAATTCATAATCATGCGCATGCGCCTACACTGGTACGATGACGTCACAGGCAAAATAAATACTATGCGACAAACTCTTACAGATATGATCTGGCCGTTGTGGGGTCAACCATCCTTTTCGCATTATTAGTCTCGTAGTTATTAGCGATTCAAATCGGACTGTATTATGTCACACAAGAAAGTTCGACCGACTATCAGTGTAACGAGCGGAAAGACGTTTCCACGTCAAAGGAATTACAGATCATTTTTCATGCATCAAAAGAATTTCACAAACGAATGAATTTAATGTAAAATAAAGGAGTGACAGTTTTTTTCAAAATGTTAACTATGATGACCCTTCTGGTAATCTGAACGTTTTAAGATTAGATTATAATTTTGTGGATTGAAATCCAAACTTTTAAAGTACTGATGCATGTTAACTGCACATGAAAAACAACTTTTCTATGTTAACCATCAAGGGACGACTGAATATTGTATCGTATTTCAAAGTATTCGTTTTATGATTCTATAACCTAATATTTGTTTTTGTTTGTTTCAAATCACACGAAGAACAGCGGCTGAGGGTGTTGCGGGAGTGGTTCACTCCTCTGGTTTGTCTGTGTGGCTTCGGATGGCTTCCTAACTTTGTTTTACCTTCGGTGTTGGGTTCGGCTCGTGAACTTTTGATCGAGTGGGAGCCGGTCGCCATTTTGTGCGGCCATTTTTTTCCCCTCTTCAGTATTTGTTTCTTCGTGAACAGTTGCTCAGGTAATATCATTTCATCTTATTTTTTTAATACTTGGATTGGACTTTTTTCATACTGTGCTCTTCGCATTTTAAGATTGCATCCACAATGAGTGATATTCAAGAATATTCAATGATGGATTTTCAAACACAGGATGACTTCTCTCTGACCAACAATAACTCTCTTAACAGACTTGTTCTGGCACTTAGCTCTAAACATTTTACGGAAATCAATATCTTCATGTCACATCAAACAGGCGGGTCACGAATACCAAAAATGAATCCCCTTGCACTTCATACGTATATAAAACAAAAAATTTCGCTATCTGAAATGATAACAAATATGCGACACACTAGACAGGACAAAGTCCTGTTTACTACATCGGACCCGATTTGCGCGGCTAACCTGCTCACATTAACCAAACTGCTTGATATTCCAATTTCAGCAACCGTCCTATGGGAAAACATCACTACAAAATTTCTTCTAACTGACGTACCGACAGCAACATCGCTAGAAGAATTAGCGTCTGAACTCGCGTGCTCAAATTATATTGTCATTACCCATATGAGAAGATTTGTCAAGCAGAACACCCAACCGGAAGCTGCACCGGTCCTAATCACAATATTGGGGACAACGCTCCCGGAACATATCAAAATGTGATTTATTCATCAAAAAATTAACCTATTCATTGATCGACCGAGAATGTGCAATAAATGTTTTTCATTCTTCCATGCAACAAGAACCTGCAACCTCAATCCGGCATGTCATCAATGAGGACAAATTCATACTTCTTCTTGCCAAAGTACAATACAGTGCATAAACTGTAAGGGAAACCATTCAGCACTGGATAAAAATTGCCCTCATTACATAAAGGAAATCAAAGTACTCGAATACAAAGCAAGACATCATGTTACGACCGGGGAGGCAATTCTCAATCAGAGAACCAACACAAATTTAGCAACCATTGTTAAATCAAACACATGTAACTCTGACCTAGAGAATACTCTCTCAACAAAAATGGAAGCTCTCTTCCAAAAAATGCAAGAAAAGATCGACCAACAAATATCTGCAATGTTAACTATGTTTGAAAAGACTTTTGACTCTTCTTCAAAAGATCCTTCAGATGTTCTCAGGTGCTGAATCTCAATCCTCGTCCCCAAATCGCAAAAAAGTTGCTAATAAGTCTCATCTTGTTAATATGAACATTTCTAACTTGAGAAAAACGCTCGACAAGGGTGGGACGACTGCGTCCGCCTAGTGTTGTTGTTTTTTCCCTTTGCCCATGTCTTTCGTTCAGTGGAACTGTCGTGGTTTAAAAAAAAAAAAAAAAAGGGGGCTCAAAGTTCCACCTTTTTCTACGGCCCAATTTTGGGTCTTTCAAGAAACTTTTTTTAAGCCAGAAGATTTTCTTACTTCGTCGAATATGAACTTTTTTTATTCAGTACGTCACGGTAGCTCAGGAGGTGGCCTTCTTACAGGTTTCCCAAAATCGGCAGCTGCAAGAGTTATTCCCTCTCCCTTTGATTCTAATTCATCAACAGAAATGCTAACAGCAGAAATTTTCTATAATCAGCAATCCTTTATAATTATTAACGTCTATGCCCCCCAGGGTTTTGATATCACTCAGGCGAGAATGTATTTTGAATCACTTAAAGCACCCATTTTTATTTTTGGAGATTTTAACTTGCACCATCCTATGTGGAAAGCAAATAGCTCAAACTCACTTAGCAACAATTTTGCAGACTGGCTCCAAACGTCGAACTTCCTTCTTCTAAACTCCAATACTCCGACGCATATTTCACATACAGGTAGCCAATCCATCTTGGATCTTTCAATCTGCACCGCTGATATCTTTCATCAAGTGAAAACCTTTGTCAACAATACTTCTTTTGAAAGCGACCACAACCCGGTTATTACGGAATGGTCAAATATAAATTTTGCACCCCGCAACATCAAATCAATAAACTGGTCCAATATAATGCAGCAAACAACTGAAATCCTCTCCTCGACATTGCAAGACTTTTCAAACACCATGGCAAAAGTATCTAGCTCTATCAAAAATAATACCACCATGACCCCCTTACCACATAACTTCCCACCCTGGTGGAATATAACATGCCACAACTTCTTATTATTAAAAAAAAAATTTAAAAATAAGGCACATAACGCTTACTCTATTGCAGCTTGGATTAAATACAAAAAATACGCGTCTAAATTACGAAGGGCCATGAAGAAAGCCAGCAGAAATAACTGGGACTCCATTTGCAACATATCTCGAAATCCTCGGATGTTCTACTCCATGCTCAATAAAATTAGTAACCATGTGTCGCAAGATATCAATACTTCCAACCTGATTATCCACAACAATTGCATCATTTCGAATCCGCAACAGCAGAGCAATCTATTTGTTAATTTTTTTGCTCTTCGTATTCAACATGAGCCGATCCCACTCGACTATAATGGAGTCCATAACTCGAACCTTAACCACCCCATCCAAATTCAAGAAACCATCAAGGCGATCCAAACTACCAGAAACAGCACTCCAGGGGCAGACAACATTCCCGCCGCTTGGTTCAAAAGACTCAACAATCAGCAGGTGCATACTCTTACAGCCAGCTTTCAAGAAATCTTTATTACAACGAACATCCCGCAGCAATGGAAGCACTCATTAATAATTCCGATTCCAAAGACAAAACCATAATCTCCTCCTGTAGACCCATCGCACTCACCTCAGTCGGAGCGAAAATATTTGAACGTATACTTACAAAACGCATATCAACCTTCCTTCTTACTCAAAAAAAAAAAAATCCCACCTTTTGTCTGTGGATTTCTTCCTTTACGTGATAATCAACTGGCCATCTATAAAATCCAATCCAACATTTTAGAATCTCATCAACAAAAGGATTTTTTCATTGGTATTAATCTTGACATAAAAAGTGCCTACGACTTAGTTTATATTGATGGACTCATCCAAAAATGCCTACACATTGGTATTACGGGCTACATTGTTAAATTCATTCACCATTTCTTGCAAGACAGAGTGTTGCAGGTTCGTTGGAGAAACCAGCTTTCGAAAACAAAAGTCACCCAGCGTGGCCTTGCACAAGGAAGCGTGCTTTCCCCCATCTTATTTGCAATATTTTTATTTGACTTTGAAGATACCTTGGAAGAGGGAGTCCAAGTTTCTATTTTCACAGATGATATCTTCATTTACTGTTCGCACAACTCTCCCGATCATATTGTCAAAAAACTTCGACGCACAATGAATAATGTGTATCAGTGGTGCAAATACTGGAGGCTTAATATCTCGCCAGAAAAATGTGCAATCGCGGACCTTTCTAGAAGAAGAATGCCTTCCCACCCTGACATATCTTACGCAGGAGTCCCCCTGCCATGGAAAACAGAAATAAAATACCTGGGTTTTATATTCTCGAAAACCAATCAAAATAACATAAACATCAAGTACCTCCGCACTAAAGCCCGGCGAAAAATAAACGCCTTAAAATCGATCGCATATAAAACATATGGCCCAAGAACCAAGGACTTAATTTCCATCGCTAATAACAGTATCTGCAGCCTATTTTTTTTATAATTGTTCAACAATTAACAAGTGGTCGGCCACACATCTCAACATCTGTGACGTGATCCAGACAACTGCACTACGGACGGCTATGGGATTACCTATATGGACTCCGAACATAATTTTGCTGAAACTTGCAGCTCAAGAAACATTATCGAGGAAAATTAAACTACTTGCAACTCAATTTTTCCTAAAACATATAGCATATGGAGCACACTCACCACTTTATAGAAACGATGGTACTTCATCAGTTAAATTGACAAATAAAGATTCGAGTGCACTTGAACAGATATTTTCCGCCTTCAACGTCGACATTAATCACATCATTAAATTCCCAATTACGTTGGATTGCCTCAATATAAAGTGTAAAATCCACCTACATTCTTTTCTATTTCAAGATAAATCGTTACCAAAAACTACTATTGAATCTCTATTTGAAGATACTATTCGGACACACTTCTCCAATTTTTTCCTTATTGCAACAGATGCATCCAAATCTCAGCAGATTACTTCCATTGCTGGCACATCTAGCACGAACTCTTTTGCATATCGACTACAACATCTTAACACTATTTTTTCGGCAGAGGCACTGGCTTTGTGTCAAGCGCTGGATGAACTGCCAAATGATGAGAACAACTTACTTCTCCTAACAGATAGTCTTTCGATGCTGCAAGCACTCGCAAATTTATCCATTAAATCAAATAAAATCATCCTGAGACTAGCTGCTAAGATCGTTACAAGAAAAAAGTTTCACCAAAACATTGTCCTCCTTTGGACACCTGGGCATGCAGGTATCAAATGGAACGAAAAAGCCGACAATTTGGCTAGACGGGTTTCAGAATCCGATCTCAACATCCAATGGGTTACAGTCGAAGATATCATCACACAACTAAAAGCCCATTCAGAAAATCAAACTGATGCTACGTACCGAGGAAGTAAATACTACGCAACTCTTGGTGATATTCCGTCCATCCAAACCATAGCACCTTGGTTAAAAAACAGAAGAGAAGATATTATCATCGCCCGCATAATATCACGTATGATTGTAACACCGGCATTGCTCCTCAGATTTGGGCTAAATGACAATCCTCTTTGCTCAATGTGCAAATGCGACAACTCTATCGAACATATTCTACTCTACTGCCGGAAATATTCTCTCATCAGACAATCACTCTGTCACTGCCTCCATATTAATCTCGATAGTATCTCTATGTTTAAATCCTTCCTCTCAATTATCTGCTCCTCTCAGCATGCCATTCGTGCACTTTTTTCACTGCTTAAATTTTTCGACATTTGCTGCTTTTTTCTCCCTGTTCTGTTTTTGACTCATATGGTTTCTTGTAGACGTAAGCTCTGACTGCTTGTAGTCTCAAAACTTTATTAATTTCCAGCCAAGCCTTTCGCTCATTTCAATTGAAGCAAAATATTATTCTGTCCCTTTCTCTTGAACTGTTTTTGACTCTCTTGGATACTAGGAGACAAAAGCCCTGCAGCTATAAGTCTCAATCCCTACAAAATTTCAAGTTCATCAAGGGACAACCCCCCTGGACTTTTTCATATACATACACAATATGGTGTCTTTCATGTTAATCTTCGTAGTACAGAGGAGAGAACCAAGTAAGCATCTGGACCACTTCCCTCTTGCTGGTTGGGTTCAAAATTTGATACAGATTTACGAGTTTGATGTCAAAACCACTTTCTAAAACTCGTGCATCAAGCTGTTGCGTTTTTGAGTAATCTCGTTCACATAAAAATTAATAAACAGACCTATAGTCGAACAACACTTTGAGGGAATTGGTCCAAAATTTAATTCTCATCCGCAATTTTGGTGATAAAAGTGTATTTTCAAAATTCCATTCATATATTTTGATGCGTTTTTGAGTTATCGTGTTCACATGCACGTTGACGGACAGACTTCCACTTGACAGATTTCGTCCAAAATATGATAAAAATCTAAAATTTTGTTCTAAAAGACCGCATACTAAATTTCGTCCTTTTTAAGTTCACAGACACATAGGCTACATTCCAAAAGTAGTTTTTTCGAACTCTGGAAGATCCAAAACTCTGAGATCTCTCAAATTCTCGAGGTGTAACTTGCATTTGTGAAAATCAATTAACACATTCACTGCCGCCGACGCCCTGGTGTGTTCAGATCCTATTACCTAATTAGATGACCCCCTTCTCTACTGTAGTTAAGAGACGACAGAGAAGGGGTAATCTAATTTGATGGATGGTTCGAATTTCAGGCGTGAATAGCGGCAGCGAATGTGTTTACCTAAATTATGATTATGGTAAGAAATAGATTCCTGATTAAATCTTGAAGGTATTTATTCTCTACCTTTCCCAACTTAATTTAGATAAATTATGAAATAGCAAGTAAAACAAGATAACCTTGTATTGTACCAAATATATAAACTTCATGTGAAATCCAAAGTAAACATTCAAAAATTTTTCCAATGCAAATGACAATCCATTTTGCTTCAGAAAAATCTTGTTGGAATATAAGAATAAAGAATTTTAATTTATTCAAATGTTATTCAAAGATGAAGCTTCTCAGTGGGAGATACTAGGCGGGAATTTCATTGGAAAAGAACTTATTTTCCTTGTTGACCTCATTTTCTAGCTGATATCTGACAGTTATTTGTGTATATGTAATGAATGTAAAAAACGACTGTTCGGTGTTGCTTTTAAATAATTTCAACAATTTAGCAAGAAAAGTTAAATTTTCTAATTTAAAATAAAACACCATGAAGAATAATTTTCAACGAGTTGATTGTTTCACCTTTAGTATTGAAAAAAATATCTTTTTCACTTCTACAGGTTGTAAATCTTGTAATACCTCATATAATAATAAATTCAGTATTAGTTAATGTGCAAGTGATACACATTAACTAGTAATAGTCTATACAAAATATATATTTATTCTTATAAAGAAAAATTTATCCTTCATTTTATTGAAATGCAGTCACTTCACTATAAAAAAAATCTAATCTATAATGATATTTCTCTTAACTATTTAAAAAGCTGTTTTGTTATTTTTTTTTATTTCATCTAGAACGAACTGCTAATTCGTATTCGCTTTCAATAGATTTTATAGAAGTTAGCTTTAGGACCTTTCCTGTTATTGACAGAATATTACTTTCCATAAAAAAGCTAATTATCGTCAATGAAGCAATCAATGGATTAAATTATCTTACTGATAAATTTTCAAGGATAATCTTGGCTTAATTTATCATGTTGCAAGTTCGAATCTTGATTGGTTTCACCTAAAAGAGGTATATGTATGCAGCTTATTAAATACGATCGTGACTAAAACATATTAATATTCGAACGGAATGGAATTCCTTATACGAGATAGTGCCAGCATATGGCTATTAATTTTTCTCTAATCAGGGCTCAAAATTAAGGACAGCATTTGCCATCTACGGATAAGGCGTATTTTTATCCGAGTGGGTCAAAGTGTGTTAAATAAAATATCAGAAGTAACTCAATAGATCATATTCAAACAAATCAACTCGATTTTATTGCAAATGACTGTCACCTGTAGAGTAAATGCTCCTTATAAAAGTAGATTTTATTAGTATGGAAACTGCCAAAAAATAAATAAAATAAGATAAATCAATTTAGAATTGAGTTTTACGGTGGAATTCGATAGAAATCAGAAGCAAAATTTACATTAATCCTGTTATCATAAAGTTTGAATAATTGTTGAACTGAAGACACTACTCTTGAAGGTAAAATTTTAATGCGCCATTAGTTCCTACTCTGAATATGGTTTAATTTGCATCAAAATTTATTATTAAAAATTTCAACTTATTAAATATAGGCACTTTTTAATATTTGGTATTGTGATACACTTGAACTAAATATTATTAGATATCAGTGAGGTTATCAAAAATATAAAACTCATAAGTATCAACTAAGACATGCAAAACTGACATACTCAAACTTACAGTCACTCAAAAAAGTATTGGGACACAATACAAGTTAACAGGATTTTATCATAATATATAACTTAAATATACAAATGAAACAAAAAAAGTATATCACATTTTGATAAATGCAAATCATAGTAACTCAAACAAAATTCATATATTAATGCAATTATGATTACAATTTGAAGTAAAAGAAATCAAGTCGGAAATGTGCTCACAAATATATGTAATGTAATATTAGTTAACCCAGAATAATTCTATGTGGAAGATGTGTGAACGAATAAATTTCATTTAATTCAACTTTGCCCAACGTTATTTTAACCGTCATTTTCACTTCCTGTGAGCTAGCCGGATAATGGCGGCTAAATCTTTATATAATTGTTCTCGTTAATTATTAAAGAAATCGCTTTCAATTATCTTGATTTTAACGCCAATACGGACTGATAACTTTTACTTGCAATTGCAAACTTTATGCGGTCTTTTCTCTATCTCTTTCAGCATTTTTTTATTTATTTATTGGCAGAAAACTACATCTGGGTTTGCGAAATAAAATTTAAAATAAACACTAATGCATTTTCAGTATATAAATATTCAGTACTAAAAACAATGTAAAGATAGCTAAGTAATAGAGTGAACTTCAGTTTTTCAAAGTTCCTAGAGTATTCTTACACTACGCCAAAAATAGAGGCATTTTTTGCGTTCTTCACTCACACTCTGCTGACTGAAAATAGGAATGATACATTTTTGCTAACCATTTATCACCAACTTCCAACGAAACCGATATCCATTCAGTATGAATCGACATATGGTTAGAAACCATAAGAAACCCTGCTGTGATATAGGGCTGAGCGGATTTTGGATTTGTCGAAAAAAATCGTTATTTAAAAAAAAAAAACGATTTTCGATGTCAATTTTTTTAAATAATCGATATATCTATTAAATCAAGAAATTATTCAATTTTTTTTAACTTTAAACAAATTAAACCTTTTTTTTATTTAGATGCATGACCTGATAATTTTTGAATTTAAATACACCGTAGAAAATTTAGAGTATTCGCAGTTTAGTTTTTTACCCTCTTCAACTTAAGAATATATTTTCAATTGTAGGTTTAGAAATCAAAAAGAGCCTGTAATACAGTTTTTTTCAGAAACCTTAAAAAAAAAATCAACCGCATGCAAGATGCATTTAATGAGGAATGCTGCATTATATAAAGAAATTTAGACATATTCTTTCCTATTTAAGGCAATCGTAATATAATGCCGAAAAGAAAATATTATTTATCTGAATAACTGCATAAAAAATTAGGAAGAAATATAACACATAACTATTAAAGCAAATAAAAGATGCAAAAGAAAATCCGCCGCACATAAATATTTCTGCGTTTCTACGCGAGTACTCATTACTCATTCATCTAGGTAACGGAGACAGTTTTAGGGTGTTCCGCTGATTGAATGAGAATTCGGATCACTCGCTCTAAAACCGCAACGATATATTTAATATCATCGCAATATAAACGACAAACTCACTCTCACCTAAAATATCGATATGTATGTCGAGTTTTCTCATTCTGAAACCTTCAACAATATACTCGATGTCATCTCGATATGAAGGTAAATTTCGAGCGCTAGATTGCCAAATCTTGGACTCTATCCAGACTTCCAAACAGAAATTATGTTTGCTTACTTGAAGCTATAATGGATTCTTTTTCTTTTTTGATTTTCCTTTATTTTTTTTCTGAGTAATTTCCCTTGGATTCTTCGCACATGCATTGAAATTAATTGAATTTATTATTTAGTTTTTCATTCCCTCACGGGTTTCAATAGAGGTTAAGCTTATAACTGTTATCGATTATTTCGATTCGATGCAATGAACTGCTAAATATTGAAGCTAAATGCAACTGACTCTGAAAATGTTCACGATATCATTTCGATGCATCGCTATTTTAACGCTAAATCTGGAGCCAAAGCTTCCTTGTGGTAGTCCATCAATAATAACCTGTGTTGGTTTACAATTAGCCATAATAAATTGTTTGTGTGTTTGATGTGGTTTTTTTTTCCCCTTCTCTTCTTTGTTTTTCTTTTACGTAATTTTTACCCTTGGATTTTAGAATACATTTAAACGAATTATTTTTGCGATTTATCTTTTTGTCTCCTGTTTCTGTAAACCTTCCGAACGTACAGAATACAGTTGCTTTTATTTCGTCTAATTGCGATTAGCTATGCAACCAATTGCGCTAAAATTCTAGTTGCATATTTATATTAAATTATCAATTCATACATTGAAAATAAATAAAACTTTAGTTCATTCAATTAGTGAATTAATTTTTAAGATTTTAGACTTTGAATTCGGGATTTATTTGAAACTAATTAATTTCGATTGTTAAAGGTATTACTATGTTTTTTTTTCTTTTGTGAAAGATAAAATAAACTGACGTTTAATAAATCAGCAATATAGAAGCTAAAATTTTAAAAATCGCTCCATTATTTTAAGGAATGACGGAATTAAATAATGTGATAAATTGAGATGTGTCAACATTTCTTAAGCGAACCGATGAAAAGATCAATATCGTTATTTTCTATTATTTTATTAGAAGGGAAAAAGCAAAAAGTATGTTGATTGTATCAAATGAAAATTAAGCAAGATACAAACAGAAAACTCCTTTAATTTAGATTAATTTTGATTAGTCATTATGTTTAGAGGTGATTTATAATTCAAATGAATAAATAATAAAATATCGAGAAATATCGATTTATCTTAGACGATATATCTCGATATTGAAATCTGGTCATCGCCCAGCCTTACTGTGATATTCGATTCCTAACTATCTTCCCTTATCTTCCACCCCACCAAGACACAAATTTGTGTCTCGGTAGGATGGGAGCTCTAAACGAGCTTTCAGTTTCACGATGAGGGCTTTGGTCAGCAAATCTCTAAAACATAATATTATTTGTTACTTTGCCGCAGCTTGAGGCATCTGGGTTGTAAAAAAGATTTCATTCTTAAGATATCCCCACACTTTGTTGAAACCATTTCAATTTTTAAGATTCTTGGGAATAAGAGCTTTAAAAAAACCTACTTTTCTTTTAAATGCAACCCATTGATTCCTTTATTTTGCGCCCCCCTGTGATTGCGCCCAGGGCACGTGCCCTACCTGCCCCACCGTAGTTATGCCACATATTACTTCTACTTCAGTCCTATGATAAAAGCACTTCTACTTTAACTTAAATACTCGCAAGAGTCTTCACTATTTCCAGAGCCCCGATTCGGAACTTCCTCAAAGATTATAATATTCTCTACTCTTTTCTACTCTCGGAACTTCCCTGTTTCAGAAAGTATTTAAGCTCGCCTCGTTTTTGTAACGCTCTCTCTTCAACACTCTGACACTTCCTGTTAGCACGCGCTGCCCCTTGCGAGTAAAATGTTCACCCCTGGTCATGGCTTAGACTTTAGTATTGTAACGTTTTATCTGCAGTTGAATAATCTGCATCATTATATTTAATTATGTCTAAAGTGAATTAAACTGCTTTCCTGTCATCAAAGACTGCCATCTCTATTTAAGATGCTCTACACATCACCTAATGGAATATCGTTTCATATATGCTATGGTTAATGTGATTAATCAATTTATCACACTACCAGTTATTATGAATAATTACCGGTAAAAGTGATAAATGATTTATCACAATGAGCGGTTATTATTCATAATAACCTACTGATCACATTAACCGTAACATATACATTAGCGTGCAAAACGTAGAAATTGATTGCTTTTTACTCCGAAACTGTCGCTGAAAATCATCTGGTAGTTGTGAAATTCTCTCTACAGATATCTTATTGAGTATCCGAAGATTGCGCAAAAACGGGCTATTGCAGAAATGAAGAGTACAGATACTAAGGAACGGACTCTAAGGAAGGGATCGAAGTAAGAAAAGGGATTTATTGAGAGAAAGACGGTTGCACAAAAAATCATCTGGAAAAAAAAGGAAGAGCACCAAATGTATGTCGCTAAATAAAGGATATGATCTCCCTTAACTGCAATTGTTGCTAGACATCGGTTCCGCGTAATATGGGCAGTTCTTGCGGTAGACATGCCCATCCCTCGGTCAGCATTTGTTCCCAGATAGCACGTAAGTTTGCAGCAAGTTTGATTTTGACTTGTCATGGCAAAATTTGACGCGTCAAACTTGAATCGAACTTGTAGCAAGTTCGCTGTGACAACTAGCGCCACCCTCGCTTGCAACGCATTTGCTGCAAGTTCGATGTGACAAATAGCGCCACCTCCTTTGCAAATCAAACTTGCTGCAAGCTTGCAAAACAAGCTTCCTGCAAAGATAGCACAATAAAGAGATAATTATCTTTGTCTCTGTTTAAAAAAAAAAACATCCGATTTTTAATAGCATCTCCTAGACCGCCCTTCTTTTTATTAATTCAATAAGTCAATGATAATTTGTGAAAAAAATAACTTTTTTATAAAAAAAATTTTTGAAACATTTCCCATCTTTTTACTAAATATAGAAATCGCACTTTAAAGAAAACTATATCGCCTTTTTCTTAATGTTGAAATTTTAACGTTTATAAACAAAATTAAATCTAAAAAACAGCCAGTGTTTGTTGAAAAATAATAACTAGACATTTTGTCCCATTTTAAAGTAATTACTTTTGAACTCTAATTTCATAATTTATTCTACTAGCAAAACGTAGTTATTAGCGAAAATCGCTCTTTCTTTGACTTCAAATCATATTCTCAACTCAAAAAATTAATGAAATCCAGAAAATAATTTAAAATAAATCGTATACGAATCGAATCGAACGATGTATTAGCGAAATCGATCTTCTCCTCTCGTAGTCAAGCTGGCGGAGTGGTATCAACGCCTGGCTACTAAGCAGTAGGTCGCGAGTTCTATCCCTGGTTGTGTTTCGTGCTCTGTTTTTGCTGTAATTTGCAATAAGTTTGCACGGCAAGCTTGTGGCAAGCTTGCTGCAAGTTCGTTTCATGGTGACTTCGAAGCTTTCGTTAATTTGCTGCAAGCTTGCACTCTTGTCATGACAAATTTGTGGCAAGCTTGCACTCTTGTCATGACAAATTTGTGGCAAGCTTGCTGCAAACTAAAATTGCTATCTGGGTTTTAGCTGCTGTGTGTTCTCTAGTTGATATGGATGTGTAGAAAAACTTCTTGCTAAAGCATTCCACACAGTTCAATGGACTTAAAATCAGGAGAGCACTCTGGTCAATCCAGTGACATAGCTGCAACTTTTGCCGCGCGGAGCGAACTTGCAAAATGCCGCCCTTCCTTTGCAAGTTACAACTTCAAAATAATAATAATAAAAAATTCTAGGAAAAAATATTTCATTAGTTACGTAATTCGTCGTTCTCAATGTATACAGATAGGTTGCGAAATCGCGGGTCCACCACCAGTGTTTCTTTCATACAGTGGCGAATGCAGGGGGGGGGGGATCGGGGGACCCCCCCCCCCCCCCCCCCAAGAGCCAAGCCAGAATTCTTGATATTATTTAAAATCATTACAATTGTTTTTTCTTAATTTCCCTCTTTAAAAAAATAATAATAACGTTTCAACATTGCTTTCTGGCTTGACAGGCTCGAAAATCTTCCTATTTTTGTAGTCATTCCACTTGTACTTGTAGCTTTGACGCGGTCGTAGACATTTTTTGGCTAGTTATTTCATTGTAATTTTTATTAAATTATAGAAAGTACTGTATTGTTCTTTATGATTCTTATTGTCAGGTGAGTCAAGTCTGTAAAGTTAAAGAGTTTTGGTTTACTTTAGCCTTGAGGTTTGACATTCGTCACGACGATACAAAATTTTTATGACCTCAGCGCGGGGGGGGCGCCGCCGCGCCCCAGATTCGCTACTGCTTTCATATATTGGCAATTTACCGACGAAGGGCAAAATATACGAATCAATTACGTCATTTTTTTCATGTGCACGATGATTGAGCTAGTGTCGCCGCTTTTCTTAGTCATAAAATTGTTTTTCTACATGTTTGATTTTGCCGCCCCTTTCGAAACGCCTCCAGGGCGGACAGCCCCCTCCGCGCCCTTCAACTACGCCACTGGGTCAATCTATTCGAGATGCCCTCACTTTACAGCAGCTCGTCTGCAATATGAATATGATTCATTCCGATGGGAACTATCACCCATAAAAAGAAAATTTGGTTCCATGGCACCTCGAAATAGGCGCACACGGAGAAAGATTAGCTGCTGTTAATAGCTTTCGCCGGTGACAGTATGTCCGTCAAAAACGTGTAGCTCAGTTCTCCCATTTAGCATAATGCCACTCCTTTCGAGAACTCTAGGTCTGCCGAAACGGTCTCTCCTTGAGGTTACTGGGATGATAATTGGTCCCCACCTTCCTTCAGTCTCTCATTTCAGTTGGGATATTTACCTAAACACCGAATAGCAGAAGCATCAAAGATAATGTGAATTACATTATGTTCCGATTTTCAGAAAGCTCAAACCAGAATTCTTACCCTCGTAAAAAAAAATTATCTTCGATTCACATGCTTAATAATCATACACAAAACTATAAACATAACTAACGAAAGACAGATCTTACCCGATGTAATTGATCTAAAGTTCTCAGATCTGAAGAAAAATTATTGTATTTGACCTTACAAACGAAGATGCTACTTTCTTATAAAATATTTCGAAAATTTTAATGTTTTAGAGGATCAAAAGACCAAAACCATAAGACAACATTATGATTATTAATTTATTTAGAATGTTCAAATATGTTACACTGTTCTGCATTAAAGATTCATTGTCGTTCTCAGTGTAAGTCAGTTTTAGAAAGTACCGAGTAGATTGATAAAAAAGGATCGAGTTTTCTCCCTTGGTGGGAGTCATGAATATGTAAAGTTTAGCTCTAGCTCTGTGGATAAAGTGTTGAGGCAGAAAAGCGCGTTATAGTGGCCATGGATGAAGGTTGGAATCCTAATATTAAGTTATAGAGACTTTGGTTCTTTCCCAAAGGTCTGATATCACATACCATCACCAAAAACTTGACGTGTTGATCTGAAGAAATAATTAATAAAATTTAATATTAAATTAAATACATTTTCTATCATGCTGCATTTAGATTGTATGCTAAGTATTTGGCAATAGCAAGGAATATCTCAGCAAGCTTACATCCAGGGGTTCCCAACCTTTTCTCCTTCGCGTACCCCTTGATTATTCTTTTTGTTTTCGCGTACCCCCGACTATCATATTCAAATCCCCCCCACCCCACAACCATTCGTCTATGCAAAGAAGTTTCAAACAATAATGTTAAGATTAGCTTAAAAGTGAAATGACTCGAATTACTAACATTTGCAGAACTTATTTTTGATTTTACATTTTATGCCATTTTTACAATAATATTATTTACAAAGTAAATGAAACCAGTATTGTTATTATTTCGTTTCAACTTAAAAGAATATCTAAAAATGACATTTCGTAATGATAAATTATTCAGGTGGTACAGTTTTTAAATTGCAAGTATTCACTTGGAGAAACAAAATTCTCTCACTTTGAATTTGAATTAAAGAGTTATGGGATTTGAAGCAACAAAGGCTGTTATCCCCTAATTCCAAGTTAGACACATAGTTCGTCCAAAAAGACGAGTTCATAATAATGATTAGATCATTCCATAATTCTCTCACTTTTTTAATTCCTTGTGTTTTCGTGTTTCCGCCATTAACAACTTTGATTTCGTGTACCCCCAGGGGTACGCGTACTATAGGTTGGGAACCTCTGATCTAGTAAAAAGTTTGAACTTGTACTTATATAAGTAATAATAATCGCATTAATCTTCTACAAACACTTTACATTTTTCAGCAGTTTAATACAATTTAGTGCTTTAACATTTAGGAAACAACCCAAATAGATGCACGGTAAATTTTTTGGGTTGTATTAATGATTCAATAGTAGGAAACAGGAGAATAATAGTGTTGTGAAGGTCATCATTTTGTGTGTACGTGTAACAATGCATCCTTTTAATATTCTTGATAGATTTCGATGGTTATAAAAAATTCGGAATATCAAATAATCCTCAGCTTTTCAATGCTTTATACGTGAATGATTATGCATCCAATTATTTTTCGGACTGCAAAAGATTAAACTATAAGCGCAGGAGTTCCTAAAAGGGACTTTAGTAGCTTCAGCGTAACTGATTGATTGATTAAAGGGGTTTATCAGATTTTCAGCTGTAAAAGACTATTATACCCTATTCATTCCAAATTCTTTTCAATCCACTTAAAAAAACAAGGGAAAATTGTCGTCGAAAGATGGACTAAACTATTGCCGATCTCATTCGGTCAAGACAAAAAAAAATGGCGCCCTACTGAGTAAAACCAGCCTCCTTCTTCTTTTTCAGCGTAATTGAAATAGAAATGATTTTGTTTTGTTTTGATGGGGGTTTTTTGTAGTCGTACGAAATTTCACAGATCATGCAAAATCAGGTTCTCAGCTTTTCTGTAGAAAGTGTTAGTTTTTAATTATCTTGTAAGGCGATAGATGGCGCCACGTGTATATATATATAATATATAAGCGTGTTCATATATAAGCAGAAACTTCTATAATAAAACTCTCTTCTCCAAGTTTCCAGAAAGCAGGTATGTTGTGACTTATTTCTCTTGTTCTCTTGTGCTGCACTCTCTCTGTATATATGTGTAGTTTATTATTTTCATTCTTTCTTGTGCGACAGAAATCGCAGCGTCTTCTCGGAATGTGCGAAGGCCCCTCTTCAATTTATCGCTGCCTAAGAGGTAGCTTTGAAAACCTACCCGTTTTTTCCTAAGACGAAGTCTATTGTGTATATTTAGTCAATATACACGAATATAGCTTCGTTCCAATTACTGAATCTATTCAATAAGGGAAGGTCTGAGCAGCGTTTTGCGTCCAGTTTCTTTGTCGGAACTGAATAATTACAAACACATGTACTGACAACAAATTTGAGTTGTTTCCATTGTAATAAACTAAGGAGGAGGGAAAGGTTTTACTGAAAGAAAGTGAGTAGCTTTGCTTTGTTCCGAAGCTTTCAAAGAGATCTATAAAAATACTAGAGCTTGTCAAAGTCTTGAGTGCTGATTGCAGAAAAATCTTTCTATTACATGCACATTCTTTCAAGGCATTTGAAAAAATGGGCTAAGAAATCATGATACGCAGGGACGTGGCGAGCGTCTCGCATCTGGGGAGGGGGGGGGGATCGGATCCAAAAAATGCCGACTCTCATAATGAACTTCAAGACTTAAAAAGACAAATATTTTTATAGTACCTAATATACATACATGTTCCCGCTATGATGCATAATATCATTTTCAGTGGTGAGGATACGAAATATTTAAGGGCTCAAACAAAGACAAAAGACATGCCTTCAAAAGTCACATTAAAAAAATAAAGACAAAATTTAGTTTAACAAAGTCACGATTTTATTCCCTCCTCGGTAGGAAGTCCTAACTCTCACTGGAAAATAAACTCGTCCTCTATAAATCACTTTTGCGACCATTGATCAGCTATGCTTTCCCAATGTATGTGTGTGGGTGCAACCCATCAGAAAAACTGGGAGCACTGCAAAATAGATATCACAGATGTCCTCAGAAACTAAATTGATTCATAAAGATCTGAAACTCAAAACCATTTGGGATTTATTTAAAATATAGCCATAAAATATTTGAGCAAAATGTATAATAGATATTAACGAGGCCGCAAGAGAGATTCCAGTGCATGGCTCTAGTATAGGAACAAACGCAGAGCAAATCACTATTTAGAAGCACCCTCACCTCAAGACTTTCTGAATCGCCATATAGCCTGATTTGGCTAATATAATCAAAAGGACATATCAGCAATACAGTACAATTTTATTAATATAAATTATTTCATTATCACTATATAATTACTTGAACTGAATTTTATTTCTTACCATCATTAAATTAAATTAATCATAAATAATACATTATGACACATAAATAATATACTTACATATAATATTTAAATAATACGAATGATAATCAATCCTTAGGCGCTTAACATATCATGCCACTAAAATTTCATTCATAGATGTGGGAAATAAAAAAAATCACAGTCTGAAAGCTCCCTCCATTGGTCATTTCTTATTACTGAAATTATTGTAATTCAGGTATTTAAAATATCATGAAAACACGAAGGTGTTAATTTTTTTAAATATGCAAACAATAAAAATATCAATTTTATTAATCTTTATTTTTTTACATTTAAAATTTGAAAATTATATTATTTAGAATCAAAAGTGAAATGTTTTTACAGAGTAGGTATTTGGCCAAATCATTATTCGTTATATCACTAAACTCGATGTTAAAAAAAAAAAAACTCAATATGAATCAAAAAATTTAATTCAATCTGAATTTCCGTTTATTACTATCATATACACGACATTCGAACGGAAAAGGTTCTTTTATTCCTCATCCGAGTACTGAAAAAATAGCAAACATCCGCTGGTAATATATATGCATAAATTTGCAGATTTTTTTTAGATCTATTAAAATAAATCGTGTTAAATAAGCAAATAATTAATGCAACAAAAAGCAATGTAAAAAAATGAAAAGCAGTGCAACTTGACTAATTCGAAGCTAATTTAGAAAATCTTAGCGTAAAAGTGAATACAGCATGAGAAAACGGCAATTTTAACTAAAGAAGACAAGAAAAGATCTATTTTTTAAAAATTTAACACCTTTAATAAAGAATACATAATGAATAAATAAACAATGTGAAATTTTAATTAACAAAGTAATAATATTTATTGATAATTTTTTAAATAATTTTAATAAACTTACTTAAAGCTTAAATTTAGAATAATTCAAAAA
>BGPR01013002.1:26613-43035 GCA_013235015.1 Araneus ventricosus | reverse complement strand
ATACAGGAACAAGTTCTTTCCGTAAAAGTTACGAAGTAAATCCGTAGTCACAACGGTTGTTTACCGTATGAAATTAAGTTTTCTCCGTAAAAATTAAGTCATCGAAGTAAGTGACGTCATCGACTGAGTTGAGTTGTTTTTCTCCTTCTGTTCGAGTTGAGGTGAAATGTGCTGATGTGTATTATCAATTAGGAATATTAATTAATCAAGGCTTAATTATTAATTTCAATTAGTTTAATTAATATAATTCTTAATTGAACTTACTTGGACGATTTCGATGAAAGATAGTGACAAAACTTCTAACTCCTCCGAGCCGGGGATCGAAACCGCGTTCATAGAAACAAAAGGCAGTCGCTCTAACCTCTAGACCACCGGAGACTTCATAAAATGAAGTAAAAATAATCTATTTGAGTTTTAAAGTCACTATAGCTCTAGTGGCGCCACCTAGTGGTGTAAAAATCAACTATTGCCAGAACACGTATTTTAAGGTTAGCTTTCATGAGTGACAACAGGTTACTGCAACATGTGTAAACAATAGCGCAGTGGAACCCTATTAAAAACATGAAATGAATGCAATAAATTTACATTTAAGAAAAGGGAAAGTTATCATACGGAAAGCAATACCGTATGACGAAAAATAGAATTTGAACTGACGGTTTTAAACCGTTTATGGCTGGAGCGGAAAACGGTGAAAAACAGTTTTGTCATCAAAACAGCTTTAAACCGTCAAATATACGGAAAAAGTCCGGAAAAAAAACGGATACACCATTAATTTTATCACATAAGCAAAGGGTACGCTCGGGGGAAGGGAATGGTCAGTTTTTATTTAGTTACTTATTTACGGAAAACTGAGCGTTTCTTGTTAGGAGAGTAATGAGAGTTCATGAATTTAAAGTAAGTAAAGTGCAAGAATTATCCTTTTTTTCTCGCTTTTCTCATATGAGGAGAATACAAACAGAAAGAATACTGTAAAAGTCAGGAAAGTTCTGACTGGAGAGTTTGATGTCGTTTTAGATCTTCCAGAGTCCTATTTTTGAAATTCCATTTGTCTGTCAGTCTGCCTATGAACATGATAATTTAAAAACGGAAAGCTAGAGGAATGAAATTTTGTTTGTGATTTTTACACCAAAATTGTAGATGTGGATCGGATTTCGGACCAAATCCATGGACGGCTGCACCGTTTGTTTGTCTGTCCGGGTGTCTGTGGGCTCGATAACTCAAAAACGCAACGAGCTAGATGAATGATTTTTAGTGGGTGGTCTTCTGTAGATCTGTGTTGAATTTTGGATCCAGTCGATGCAGTCCAAAATCCATACTCGATTTTCTTCACTATACTACGAAGCTAAACAGAAAACGCTCCATATTGTGGAAGTATACGACAAAGTGGAACCTTCCCCTCCTCTAGGTTTCCTACAGAGTGTAAGAATGGAAATGGTGTAAGATATGAACTGTAGGAGAAACTAGGGATACTTGACGCTACTTTTACTTTCTCTTATATTTCTCGAGTATTTGAATTGTTATCATCATAAAAAGATTTGTTTTTAAGAAGGATAAATGTGCTTATGTTAAACTGATATCTCAAATAATCATAAAATAAATATATTTCATGAAATGGCCTAGGGTCAGGTATCCCTAACCTTAGGGATACTTGACCCTAAGCTAGGGATACTTGACGCTGCTTTTACTTTTTCTCATATTTCTCGAGTATTTGAATTGTTATCATCATAAAAAGATTTGTTTTTAAGGAGGATAAATGTGCTTATGCTAAACTGATATCTCAAATAATCATAAAATAAATATATTTCATGAAATGGCCTAGGGTCAGGTATCCCTAACCTTAGGGATACTTGACCCTAAGCTAGGGATACTTGACGCTACTTTTACTTTTTCTTATATTTCTCGAGTATTTGAATTGTTATCATCATTAAAATATTTGTTTTTAAGAAGGATAAATGTGCTTATGTTAAACTGATATCTCAAATAATCATAAAATAAATATATTTCATGAAATGGCCTAGGGTGAAGTATCCCTAATCTCAGGGATATTTGACCCTAAGCTAGGGAATAATAAATAGATAACTAAATAAAAGTTTCTTTCAGGCGAGGAAAAAATAGATTGATTATATTTCACTTCTTTTAAAATTCTTACTAAAATAATTATTTATTTGAAATTATCATATTAAAAAGAAATTTTATTCAGTAAATAATTACTAGCAAACAATTGTTAAGTAATTATTCTCTGTATTTGAGTTGCCATTTTGCCAACAAACTTCACGTACCAGAAAACTGATCTCGACCACAAAATGTGCTTCGGTCGGCTACGACATCGGAGCTGCAATAGCTTATGATAGGGTCGAGTATTACTAACTTTTTAGGGTCAAGTATCCCTAGTTTTCCCTAATACTTGTAAATAATAATAATAATAAAACATTTCATAAAATTATCCATTCTAAGAATATTTTTAAAATAAATTATTAAAATAAAAAATATCGTTTGGCTCGAGCCCATATATGAAGAAGTAATAGAAATAGAATGACAACGCCACAGTTTTTTTTTATATTTTGTGAACGTTGCCTGACAACGATAAAAAATGTTCCGAGAATTCGATGTCTCGAAAAATGTCTGTTTGTTCTGTAAGTTCAGAATAAATGTGTTGTTTGAAAGGAAGATTTAACTTAAATTTCTTAGATGAAGATTTAACTTGCACAAACTTGGATGAAGCAAGATGACGCTGTCCTCTTACTTCATCTAAGTTTGTGATAATAATGTTGTGTCTAATGTTTTTGAATCCAGTACAGTACGAAGAAAAGCTGTAACTGTTTTTACTGTAAATACTATGTTTGTTAATAAGGTCTTGTAAATTTCACTGCTGTAAATATATGTAATAATCTCACTTAATTTTATTTCAAATTCTAATATTATATATTTTAAAGTCTTAACGTATTCCAAAATCTCTTAAACTCCAGTTTCGTTCTTTTTCCCGCCCTGGAGGTATATTAAATCTCACGTCTTGGCATATTTATTACTAAAAGAATATTTTAATCGTTTCCACGCGCACACAAATCGCGAAATCGGCGACTTATTGCCGCCATCCATTTTCCCTAAAACACTTGGTAATATAGTAAAAATAGCTATTATTCCCTTCACTTTCATCACATGTCTATCTGTTAAATCCCTACTTGGGAAAAAGCAGGGATCTTCTGTTCACTTTTGGCATGAAACTCAAAGCGTGATGTACGTACATTCCGTCACTCTCCGATAATAAAAAGAATTTAGAATTTAACTCGGCCTGTGTTTTTGTTTAACGACTACAAATAACGAATACATTTTATATATATATTCTAGCAGCAAATTAAACTTGTGTTTAAATATTCTTCTATTGTTTGACCGTTACACCCTTCTTCCCACTTAGTAACAACTTTTTAGCATCTATCAAGGGCTTCATTTCGCCCAAGGTAGAAAGTTCTCGAGAATTTTCCGGCAATTTTCTTCGCAACGCGGATGTGCTCCGACTACCACGCCGTTAATTCTGTACACAAGTGGACGATAAGCGATGTGTCAGAAACCACAACCTCTTGAAGACAATGAAGAGCCAGCTGAAATTAAGGTTTTCCATCTTCAGGAAACGCAGGGGGCTGATTCAAGAAGTCTATAAATAGACAAATCCAGGAACGTCAAGTGTCGACTGAAGATGTTACCTTCAGAAATCTGGTGCGATGAAGGATTTCAAGAGCCCTTGAAAATTATTAGTGTTGATTTCAACTAAATAAAGCATTCTGTTCATTATTGCTAAGGGCTTTGGATGCATTACCAAGAACTGAATTTGAAGCAAAATTTTCAAATCTTCATTCTTTGGAATCATTCTTCTTCTTTTTCGATAAATACAGAATCGGTACCTGGTCATGGAAATGAAGCTAACTGAAATCAAGCGAGATTCTAACTGGAAGGTGGAATTCAGAGAAGATGTCGTATGCGTCAATGGAATTTAAAACACCTCTCTGAATTTCGTAGGATTCAAACAGAATAATTATCTGCACCAACGGAAAGAGATAAGTCAATCATAAGATCAATTTCGAAAGCAATCTCTGCCGAAGAGTATTTCTCCCGGAGGGGAGACGCAGCCGAGGAGTGGTGCCAGTTGTCAGAAAAGAAAGATTCCTTTTGTTTAAGTGACCAGATGTCCCGAATTAGCATTGATTATCCCGGTTTTAGAGTCAGCTTAAGGTATCCGACTGTGTTCGGAGACATTTTTTTTGAAAAATAACTTTTATATATTTTTAACGTTATTTTTCAACTGCATATGTTTTAAAACTATGAAAATATTGTAAAATTAGTCTTTCAAAATAATATTTTTTTTAAAAACTTGAGAAATTTGAAGAAAAATGACTAAAATATTTGCCTTACGCTAACAGCCATAGACAAAATCATATTCTAAATATACATAAATTCTTGTAGGAGTGTATTTTTATGACAGTTATGTGTGTTATGCTCTAAAATATTTCTTGTACTTCAAAACAGTTTTGAGATATAGTTGAACATATTTATTAAACTGTTAATTTTTCATAAAACATGCTTTTCGTTTACATTTAAGCACTTAAAAATAATACTTGATTTTAAAATTGACCTTAGTTTTTAGAGGAAAACATCAAGCATATTACAGAAAACAATCTCAGAAAATTTCATATCAATACTTGAATAACTTTTTGAGAAATCATTGTTACGGTCGACAGTTTTCCTCAAAAATATCATTTCTCAGAAAACACATTTAAAGTTTTCATGCAATATAAAATAATGCTTTCAGTTCGGTAATAAAACAGCTGTAACTCCATTTGTAATTCACGTAGAGTAAAAAGTGAGACAGTTTTAGAAAGCTGGTTAAACAAGCTACAAAATTAAGTCTTAAAAAGTTTTTTTGATAATTTCATCAAGAACGACGATTTTAAAGCAGTCGGATACCTTAAGTACACATAACGGACTTCTTTTGATTTTGCATAAAATATCCCGGATTTACCCAACATTTTCTAGTAAGTAAATGGTTCGTATTCAAAAACGCTTGAAGAAAAAAATATTGTGGTGTCTTAGCCTATGAGCGACCAAGTGTAGACAAGATAATGAAATTCTTAGGTTGACCTAATTAATTTATTCACAACTATGATTTAATAGCCTCTGAAGAATTCTGCTTCCTAACTTTTACTATGCACTGAATATGATCACCTCGTTTTAGTGAATAACGGCGGTTCATAATGGTAATTCCTTTTTATGCTATTAATTTCTGCTATATGAATGCTTCTGGTATAGCGGTAGTTCCACTAGTAAAAATTGGAGTAGCAACGGCTGGATGAGGGAGCTATGGATGCCCCGGAGTTCAGTCTTAGGTGCAGCCATGAACGCAAAACCTTAGTGCATTTATGCCATTTTTGAAAGCCAAATATAATGCGGGAACGAAAAAATAGTACCACTCTCCGAGCGCCAGTTATATTTGCTATGCCACTGATAACATCAGGGGGCGAAAAACCAAATTATGTTCTAAACGCCACTTATCGCAACTGCTGGTGAAGTGATCAAGCATTTCCCGGCTAAGCCCGATCAGTTTCAAAAATTTTTTTAATCTAGTTTGGTACTGCTCCCTTCCCACCTTAATATTTAGAGCACCCAGTCTGAAATTCAGAAAATCTGGCTGTTTAAATTTACTGTTATACTTCTCCTTTTTCATAGTATGCTTTTCGCGCATACTAATAAACGCATATAAAAAATCAGGGTTTTTTACTAAAGAATTTTTCTTCTATATTCATCTGAGAACCTACCCTAGAATCACGTGGCATATCTTCTTTTGAAGTGTTGTAATATTCATTAAATTACTGGCATTATAAAGTATAATTCCAAGGATGATTCATTCACTTCCTTTAACGAGTCTAATTCCCGTTATTAATTCAGAAAAAGACGATAATTAAGTATGAATAATCTGTTCAAAAATTTCAGCCCTCCCAGTCTTTTCTAGAACACTGTCAGATGCAGCAATTAATCACGCTTAACATGTGCGTGCATTTAATAGAGTCAGCAATTTCTTGACGTTTTTCAGTTAAAAAGACGGGCAACGAAACGCCGCCGATTCGCCTGTCAGAGCTTTTCACGAGCCTGGCAGGCTTAAATATCCGGTGTTTATTTTAAGGCAATTGCGCAACAAAATGCTGCTTATGTGAATGCACCTGCGCATCCGTTTAACACCTTCCACAGGTAGGATTCGGCATTGTGATCGCATCTTTCCTTCTGCCTCCTTTGCTCTTGAAATTTGTTCTTTAGCAGACGATAGTGACTCATCACGAATGAAAGAACGCGTCAGCTTTTGTTTTGTTCCTTCGATGGTGAAAATTGTGCAAGGTCGAGGTTTCCCCAGGAGAAAATAAAACCTAAAGCCAACAAAATGCGTTCTTTTCGGCTTTGGTTAACTCTCAGAATGGTCAAGACAGAAATTCCCCCTCTTTTCAATCGTGTTCAAAGGGACCAGCCATTTACGGAAAAACTTTGCTACCTAAATATCTATGTTTTAATACAACACTAGTCAATGAAAAACGAACCATTCTAGATTTTGTAATATTTTACTGATAAGGCCGACGCAATAACTTAAAGGATGATGCAATAGCAAAAAGTACACTGTAAAAAAAATCCCGTAAAATTTACGGTTTTAAACTGGCAGCTGGGTTGGTTGTGCAAAACCGTAAAAGTTAAGAAGTAAACCCGTAGGCACAACGGTTTTTTACCATACAGGAACAAGTTTTTCCCGTAAAGGTTTGAAGTAAATCCGTAGTCACAACGGTTTTTTACCGTATGAAATCAAGTTTTCTCCGTAAAAATTAAGTAATCGAAGTAAGTGACGTCATCGACGGAGTTGAGTTGTTTTTCTCCTTCTGTTCGAGTTGAGTTGAAATGTGCTGATATGCATTATCAATTAGGAATATTAATTAATCAAAGCTTAATTATTAATTTCAATTAGCTTAATTTTTAATTGAACTTACTTGGACGATTTCGATGCAAGATGGTGACAAAGCTTCAAACTCCTCCGAGCCGGGGATCGAAACCGCGTTCATAGAAAAAAAAAAGGCAGTCGCTCTAACCAGTAGACCACCGGAGACTTCATAAAATAAAGTAAAAATAATCAATTTGAGTTTTAAAGTCACTATAGCTCTAGTGGCGCCACCTAGTGGTGTAAAAATCAACTATTGCCAGAACACGTGTTTTAAGGTTAGCTTTCATGAGTGACAACAGGTTACTGCAACATGTGTAAACAATAGCGGAGATGGAACCCTATTAAAAACATGAAATGAATGCAATAAAATTGCATTTAAGAAAAGGGAAAGTTATCGTACGGAAAGCAATACCGTATGACGAAAAATAGAATTTGAACTGACGGTTTTAAACCGTTTATGGCTGGAGTGGGAAACGGTGAAAAACCGTTTTGTCAACAAAACAGCTCAAATATACGGAAAAGGTCCGGGAAAAAAACGGATATTTTTTACAGTGTATGATGCAATCACGCTCTCTTGTTGCAAACTGATCAAAATTACATTCTTTTCAACAGTATTATTTGCCCAATTTAAACTTACAATGACATATTCATAAAAAAATACAACTGGTGCGTTTTCATTGAACACTACAGTAATTAAGGCAAAATAATAACATAACAAAATAAACACAGTTTGAAATACAGAAACACACGTAAATGTCGAAATCCTGTTTTCGTTTTCTTGACAAATCGAAAAACAAAAGGTGTTATTCTGGGTCATAATTTTGAACCCAGGGGAAAAAATTCGAAATGTTTTCTTTATTTTCCATAGCATGTGTGTCTCTGTATTTACATCTGATCTATAACATCTGTCTCTAATGAGTTATTTGCACATGCCAACAAGGAAAAACAGTTCTAATCTGCCAGAGAGGTGTGCGATGTCTGTCGAAATCCCGATGTCTGAGGAATATCAAGCCATGATTTAAAATACAGGGTGTTCATTAATTATTGTCGGGGTTTCCGTACCTCATAACTTTCGAATAAAAAATATTACGCAAAAACCGATTACGTATTCGTAAATTACAACTCAAAGAATTTTACGTGGCAACAATGCGATCTTAGCGCATTTGCAGTCTGGGTAATTATGACGTCATAAATAAAAATGGCGACCGTGCAAGAAAAAGCAATGTGTGTATTGTGGTTTTTCGAAACTAAATCAGTCATAACTACTCAACGTCGCTTCAGGAGCACGTACAAGAAAGATCCTCCTTCGGATAATTCTATCAGACGCTGGTTAACACAATTTCAGGAAACTGGTAGCGGTCTACACCGAAAGGGAGCGGGAAGACCGAGCACTTCGCAGGAAAATCATTAATAATTATAATAATTTATAATTAATCATTAATCATTAATACTAATTTTAATATCATTAATAAAATTCTTTGAGTTGTAATTTACGAATATGTAATCGGTTTTTGCGTAATATTTTTTATTCGAAAGTTATGAGGTACGGAAACCCCGACAATAAATAATGAACACCCTATATAGACGCAAAGCGCAGCCACCGACGACAGAGAAACAAACCACGCCGAAGCGGGCGTCTGGTATAAAGGCTACATGATTTTTAAAAAGAGGAAGTTGCACCATCGCAGCGAGATGGTGCAAGTAGTATTGTAAAAGAGGGGAATTCCCGAGCGTTAGAAACTGGATTTCAGCCAGTTAAAGTGACAGTTAATTGTGTGTTAGAGCTTAAGTAGAAATAATTTTATTAATTAAATTTTGAGTAGCGTGTTTTTTAAAATTAGGAAAGTGTTAATTTATAACATATATTTTTTTAGATTAGCATGTAGCTACTCATAACAGGTTAATCTATTTTAATCGAGTAGACTAACCTCTTATGTAATTGTGAAAACATGGCTATTTCTTACACTTGGAGATATTTTTATACAAAATGCACAGTTTCCATGGAAGAGGAGATGTTACGAAATTCTGTCACAAAGTTTTCTAATAATAGCGACCTCTTTCTCTTACATGTGTTGCAGAAACAACACAATAACTAACGTGACCATTTTTCCCCCCCTCAAAACGGGACACCTACTAATTTTTAAGTAATAGTGCGTTTATTAAAAAAACGCACATTTTTTTTTCAGATTTTATTTATTAATGAAAAGATCAAGAATGAAAAAGTGAAAATAAATAAATAATGTGATCTTGTATTTTTCTGAAGAGCAAATTTTTGCCTCAGTATATTTGGTGTTGATTTCAAATAAAGATGAAATTCATGGCAGGATTCCGTATAATTTACTTTGATAATTAACATTGCTTTAAAATTAGCAACTTTCAACTGTGTTTTTTCGCTGGTCCATATCTTATCCATCTCTTTTGAAACTGTAACCGTAGGTTGCTCACTTTCTAAAAACGGGACATTTCGGCGTCCCGGAACTGTGCTTCGGGACAACTGGATAAGGTATCTAAACCAGCGGGAGTGGTCTCCCCTAAACTTTCTCGGATACTTTCCCAAAAAGGTGCTGTCCCCCCCCCGCCCCCGTGTCGATAAAAAATTCGAACCAACTGTAACCCAGAATCCAATGACTATCGGAAGGTTTTTCATTGTAGATTATAGCGATTGTAAAATATTTAGGTGAAGAATGATATTCAAAGAGATTAGTAGCGATTAAAACCCTTCTAGCACACACTTCCACTCTTGCCGGCTCAAGGACAAAGTGATGTAATCCTTCCGCGTGCCCAGATTGCTACCAGTACGCATGCGTATGGAGAATAGGATTAGAAAAATAATTATGCAATTTGAACACCTTTTTTTAACCGACTGAAAGGAAATTTGAGCACAAATCTATAATTAATGTTAGAAACCGTCATACCAATTTTTATTTATCTAAGCCAAAGGGTTTAGGAGATTTAATTTTTACAAGTATGCGATTATACAGTCCGACAGACAGTCAACCCTTCGACGGATTTGGACCAAACTTTGATACGGACCTACATTCATGATGATAAAACTGTGTACCAAATTTTATCCATCTAGCTATTCTAGTTTTTGAGTTATAGTGTTCACATGAACGCGAACAGACAGACAGACTTCCCGTAGACGGATTTTGTCCAAAATTTGAAAGAAACCTACAAATGATGTGAAAAGATCACGTACCAAATTTCATCCCTATATCTCTAATAGTTTTTGAGTTATCCTGTTCACAGACACACAGACAGATATAATTCCGAAATTGTGTTTTCCGGATTTAGGGAGGTCTAAAACGTGGAGATTCGTCAAAATCTCGAGTTCGAATTTTTTGACGATTACAATACTTTCTCTGTGTATACTAGAAAGTTACCAGCGGGAGTGGCCTCCCCTAAACTTTCTCGTATACTTTTCAAACATTTGTCATTTCCCTTTCCCCTGCATTGATAAAAAGTTCGAACCAACTGTAACCCAGAATGCAATGACTATCAGAAGGTTTTTCATTGTTGATTATAGTGATAGTTAAATATTGAGTGATAGAAATATTGAAGAATCATATGTATGTATTAAAACTTCGCAATATTTATTTTTTTTTTATCAAACTCTAGCAATGCAAGTTCCGCGTGCGGAGAAGAAAACAGGAGAATAGCTTGCTCGCTAAATAGCTTGCGCATGCGCAGAGATTGCTTCCAATACGCAAGTAAAACGAGACGCCTTAAATGTTTGCTTCCTTACAAAATCTTGCCGCCAGAATTGGTTTTTGGCAAACTGCCAAGTTTTCGGAGTATCCCTTCTTTGCACAGGCACATGGAGTTGAACAAGTATGCTATTATACAGACAGTCAGCCCGTTGACGGATTTGGCCCAAAATTTTATACAGACCTACATTCATGACTATAAAACAGTGTATCAAATTTTATCCATCTAGCTATTCAAGTTTTTGAGTTATAGTGTTCGCATGACTTCGGACATACAGACAGACAGACTTCCCGTTGACGAATTTTGTCCAAAATTTGATAGAAACCTACAAATTATGTTTAAAGACCACATACAAAATTTCATCCCCGTAGCTATAGTAGTTTTCGAGTTATCGTGTTCACAGACTACAGACACACAGACAGACATAATTCCAAAATTGTGTTTTTCTTAATCAGGGAGGTCTAAAACGTGGAGATTCGTCAAAATCTCGAGTTCGAATTTTTTTGACGATTACAATACTTTCTCTTTGTATACTTCGTATACGAGAAAGTAAAAAGGGACGAATTCACAAACTTAAGAGTTTCAAGTAATTTAATGAGAAGTTGAACTAAGTGTTTAAGACGATAATCGTCACCTTCTGTCACTAATGAATTAATTAACAAACTGCTGATTACAGTAGTAATCAGTAGTTTTTCCCACACTCTTTTTATTAATAATTCCGCTTTGTCTTAAATTTTAGAAACTCTCAAAATAAAGCAATCGTTGAGACATAAATCTATTAGAACGTATTCAAATATTTTCGGAAGAATGTATTTTTCTTTTTCCGCCAGGTAACTATTACGTCTCGTGGAACACTGCCAAGTTTTGGTATCTCAGCCAGACCTGAGTGCAGGAAGCCTGTTTTGCTGATTTGTTTTTCCTACTAAAAAGAGTTTTATTTTCTATCATTTCTGTTGCCAAGCGGGGTCTTCAAAATTTGATATTCACATTAGCTGGTGTTGCACAATGGTCGAAAAAGTAAGAGATATATTTTTTTCGTTTTGGGTTTGTTAGGAAATAAATATGTTTCCTTAATTTAATCATTCGGAAAACAGGAAATATTTATCAAAAGAAAATGTGAAAAACAAGGAAATAAAATAAAAGAATGTAGTATTTTCATTTCAGAATTGTTTTTTGTACAAGATATGTTTTTTTACCATGGTGTTTTTTTTTGTTAACTTCGTACTCATTTGGAAGAAAGTATTCAATACTTCTGTAAAATAAATGTTGTATCAATGCATAGATCATCTGTCTTATCAATGCACAGATCACCCAAATTTCGAGGAATTAAATGTCATCTAGATTCACATCTTCCCTGGAATTCCTAATCCAGATAAGATGGTCAGATGGTTTCAGAGCAGAAACTTTAGCATGAACTTATTATAATAATTGCATCAACAGAATCGGGAAAAGGACATTTCCTTAAAAAGCTCAAAAGATGTCTTATATAAAAGTCTATATATTGACTAGAAAAAAATTGGACTCGTTAAGCAAGCGGTAACCAACTGCAAAACATACATCTGCTCACACGCACGCAATCAGACACATACACACACGCACGCACCCAAACACATACACGCACGCACGCAGACACATACACGCACACACAAACCGTTGGAAAAAATTCTAATGCCTTCTATTTTAATTACTGCATTACAAATAGACTAAGCAAAGAACTAAAGTTGGTTCAATTTTCGATATAAAATTTTACATCCCCAGTTACATTTTGCAATAGTGATTCCGAACTCCATCAAATCTTCGTTGGTTCCTATTGCGTAATTGTTTCCAAATAAACAATAACGCAAAAACAATTTGCATTAATTAACTGCATGCTGATTGTAATTTTTTGCCTGATGCTTGTATTTTTCTTTGTATCATATCTAAATCGTTGTTAATGTTTCAGCTATACACTATATGATCAAAAGTATCCGGACACTTTCGGATTGACACATTTTCTTCTAATTCCCCCAGGAAGGCTGGAGTAACTGCCCTTGAACTTCGACTATGTAATGAATAGGCTTTAATTAGCATTTTACAGTGAAGATTCGCCCACGAGGAGACCGATCAGGAATTGATGAAAAAGAAATGAAGAATGAAAATAGAAAAAAATGGAGAAAAGAGAAAAATGATGAGGGATTTTCCATAAAATGCTGTTTTTTAAACATGAATCTTCGAATAGTTTGATTGAATTTTATAAATGTTGAATATGCCGAATACTCATACAAACTTATAAATAAAATACATAAGTTAAATTGCAGTTCGATTACTGTTCAAAGATTCAAGTTTAAATAATATCAATATGTGGAAAAGCCCTCATCATTTTGTTTCTTTTAGATACCAAATGCTGATGTCTTTCTGAATCTTAATGGTATTCGACTGATATTTTTATATAAGCTGCCCTATATAAATGGTTTACAAATTATAAAAGAAAAATGATACTATGTTTCGCACATGCGCAGGAATAAATTATTTATTATAAAAACTCATATTTCCTCTAATAGTTTAAAATTTTAATACAAGGCTTCGCTAACATATTGTCACGTATTCCGTAAGTTTCGTATTATTTGATCGAAAACATTGCATGTTATGAACAAAAAACATGAGGAAAAATTCGGGATTTTTTAAGAAAACCTTTGTATCTCCCCGAATATGCATGATATTTTTACCAAATTGTATGTAAGTATTGCACACCTCAAACGAATGAAAGCTGGAAAGCTTGATGAAAGCTGAAAATCGCTACCTCTTTTCAGTGAAACGGGGTGAGCCCAAATCATTTTCTTCTTCATCAATATCTGGTCGGTCCCCTAAATGCCCTCACTGACGAATATTCACTGTAAAAAGTGAGTCCAAGCCTATTCATCACATAGTCGCAACTCAAGTGTAGTTCGTTTTGACTTGCTGGAGGAATTCGAAAAAATGTGTAAATCTGAAAATGTCCATATACTTCAGAATAATGGCATAAAAATAATTGTTGTCTAATAAATATTTCAGAAGTTATTGGCAAAAACCGTCTAAGCATTAGGCTTAACAGCGGCTATTTTTCGTTAGTTAATTAAGTATCTTAAAAACTAATTAACTCTGAGAGTTGAAAATAGCACCGATGACCACTTAGAAATATGCTCTAGAATGTCGTGTGCGAATTTCATGTCGCTACGGTTCACCGTTTAGGAGGGATTCTTGTGACCGACAGACAGACAGATACATGTATTTTCTACTTTATATTATAGATACACTGTAAAAAAAATCCCGTAAAATTTACGGTTTTAAACTGGCAGCTGAGTAGGTTGTGCAAAACCGTAAAAGTTACGAAGTAAATCCGTAGGCACAACAGTTTTTTACCATACAGGAACAAGATTTTCCCGTAAAAGCTACGAAGTAAATCCGTAGTCACAACGGTTTTTTACCGTATGAAATCAAGTTTTCTCAGTAAGAATTAAGTCATCGAAGTAAGTGACGTCATCGACTGAGTTGAGTTGTTTTTCTCCTTCTGTTCGAGATGAAATGTGCTGATGTGTATTATCAATAAGGAATATTAATTAATCAAGGCTTAATTATTAATTTCAATTAATTTAATTAATATAATTTTTAATTGAACTTACTTGGACGATTTCGATGCAAGATGGTGACAAAACTTCAAACTCCTCCGAGTCGGGGATCGAAACCGCGTTCTTAGAAATAAAAGGCAGTCGCTCTAACCACTAGACCACCGGAGACTTCATAAAATGATGTAAAAATAATCTATTTGAGTTTTAAAGTCACTATAGCTCTAGTGGCGCCACTTAGTGGTGTAATAAATCAACTATTGCCAGAACACGTGTTTTAAGGTTAGCTTCCATGAGTGACAACAAGTTACTGCAACATGTGTAAACAATAGCGGAGATGGAACCCTATTAAAAACGTGAAATGAATGCAATAAAATTACATTTAAGAAAAGGGAAAGATATCGTACGGAAAGCAATACCGTATGACGAAAAATAGAAATTGAACTGACGGTTTTAAACCGTTTATGGCTGGAGCGGAAAACGGTGAAAAAGCGTTTTGTCAACAAAAGAGCTTTAAACCGTCAAATATACGGAAAAAGTCCGGGAAAAAAACGGATATTTTTTACAGTGTATATGGAACAATTATTTAGTGCTTTTTTTTAGCAAAATGTACGATTAGCGCTTCTTTAATTTTCATTTTTTTCCCTAATTAGGCAAACTAGACTCTCGATATTCCGGATAGTTTAATTCAAGATGTCGATGATATTGTACATTTTCAAAGGTAGGGAAATAGGCTTTAAAAGCTATGCTATTTGGACTGGAGAATAGCTGAAATCCGGTTGTCGTGTTTACTGCTCATTCAAAGTCTAGAAACTGGCAGTTTATATACATTCTATGAGACTAAGTAATAACTTAAATGAGTTACATTCTTTCTTCATTCGGAAACTGTATTCTCTCTTTTTTTTTTCTTAACATATATACCTGAAAAATTAAAGTAAATGTAGTTGAAGAAAACTGAATAGCTTATAATTAATAAATTAAGTTGATAATTATAAAAAGCATGTCAAATCCAAAACGCCAATTTTAATTTAGAATCCATTGTGGGTCTCCATGGGGAAAAAGGAGTGACTTTTTTCGTAAGAGAATGTTCCCTTAGATAACATGCATAATTATGTTCGTCATACGAGCATGGCGTCACGAATTGACTCCATTAGAATATTCACTATTTATATGTGGTTGGCATTCAGTTTTTACTAATTCTAAGTATTTACAAATTGTAAATTCATTAAAATGAAGAAAGAATACTCAATTCGTTCCATTTTCAGATTGTTGACTCATCCAAATTGATGAAATGTCGAACCTTAAAATACGCAGCAGAGAGAATTTCGAAAGCAGTGAGCACAATATCTTCAAGCATGTCGCAATAACGCAAGACAGCATTGTTTCCTTACGTAAGCGATCTAATTTACCATCTAAATTAAGCCCAGCTGCACGGGTGGAACGCTGCTCCTATTAAAATAAAGAATTCATGTTCTCTAAAGACTTATTAGGGGTTTTTTCCATCAAACAATAAGAAGATCATCTGTCCTATTTCGTTCAACCGCGATGATGACATACTTTGCCCGGATTGAGTTTTGCAAGTGAGTTCGTTTTTGCAGGAAATAAGATCGGCCTTCCAATTACTCTACCCTGACGATATTCGCTCATGATGACGCATTATATGGGTTTTTTCGTCTCTTTTTTTGCACACGTCGAAGTATTGATTTTCAAAAACAGATCGTGGAAAATAGCAAGAACAAAAATAACCTTATTCAAGACGAGTCCAGCTTCAATGTATTCTTCTCTCATTACGAGTAATGACGTGGTCACGTATGAAGAATTCTAGGTTATTTGATAGAAGATTCGTGCCCGTAACTGGAGAGGAGAAACTAACAGCAAATATAAATAATCGCAAGTTTTTCGTTCGACATCGATATACTTCTATTAATGTCTAGAGACTTAATCAGTGGCCTTTATGATGTTGCTTCATCGAGTGAGCGGTCCTTTTCATTTTTACAGATTACATGTAATGTTTACGAAGTAGGCGTTTTTGATGTTGAGTATTAATACATCTTTATATCTAAAATAATTGGTAAAAACCAATAAACCAGTCCCCAACTCCAACCGCTGGAGCTATTTTGCTGATTCTTATTATACGAGGTTGCATAAAAAACCAGCGGGAGTGGTCTC
>BGPR01013002.1:3727-16613 GCA_013235015.1 Araneus ventricosus | reverse complement strand
ACTGTAGCTTCACTGGGCGCCAATTATGGTGCATGCTTTTTGTTTTCCTTCAACCAGTTTAGGCTTATCGAGAACAATCCCGAATCCTCTCAAAGCTTCTTGTTTTGAGGTTTTTATTTAAAGCGCGATTAAACGCAGGCATCATCAATTGCTCGACTGGATGCATGGTGAATAACGAATAATAAATTATTGCAATACTGGTTTCATTTGTTTTGGCGTTGAACTAATACTATTGTAAAAGTGTAAAATCAAATTTAAGTCCTGCAAATATTATTAATTCGAGTCATTTGACTTCTAAGCTTACCTAAGCCCTTAACATTATTGATAAAAACTTTGCATAGATAGATGGTTGGGGGGGGGGGGGCCCGTAGGGGGTACGCGAAAATAAAAAAGCTAATCAAGGGGTACGCGAGAGAAAAAAGGTTGAGAACCCCTGGACTAGAGTTTCGAAACTTCTTTAACTTTTTCTATTAAACGAACGACCACACTTCACCATTCACTATTTTTTGTTTGTGAGTTGAAGAATACGTTCTACAAAGACCCTCCCATTTTCATTTTTTATATATACACTTTATTCTCTTAGTTTTGTGTGATGCTGATTTTCTCCATCTTATTTGTCTCTAAATTGTCTCCTGACCACGACTCAAAATTACGAGGTTGTTCCCAAAACACCCCACTTTTATTTTAAAAAACGGACGCAATCTTACTAAATTTAACGGTTCTTAGAGTCTCCTGTTTTGTTATATTATCTTTATTTTAATCAATGATGTCTGGTGATTTTTTTTTTGTCGTTTGCTACGTATTCTACAAAATTGTGCACTAGATTATCGCTTCATTATTCCCGTTATTTTGCCTTTTTAAATACGAATATTAAAAGCAGTTTTCTACAGAGGGTTAATTATATTTATTTCAAAAGCAGTTTTCTACAGAGAGTTAATTATATTTGTTTTAAAACCAGAATACTCATTCCAAATACAAGGAATATCAAAGTGAGTTGAATGATGGATGATGAATTCCCTCTTCAGATTCTGCCTATTAGCCTTAAATAAGTTGAAATTTTAGATGGTTAATCTGCACCCCTTATATTAAGGCGTCGATCTAATTTATTTTATCTATTAGCTTTTATTTAGATGAAGAAGCGAGTAAATAAGGTTACCTAAGGAACATTTCCAACTTTACTCTTACGTTTTAATCTCAGTTTCGAAAAATTATAGCGTCGATATATTTCACTCCACAATGTTACAATTATTACTATATATGTCACATTTAAATATATATATAAATATATATATATATATTTAGGAATTAAACTTACAGTGAGTGAGCTTGAAATGATATATACCTGATTCAACAATGTCACAAAACTGTTTTGGGGACTTGTTGCTAAAACGCACACATATCATTGTTCTTTGGATTTGTTTTTGCTCTTTCAGACTTATTTTCTGTAAATTTAATCCAAAAAAGGATTTTTTGTATGTATTTATGATTAAATTCCTTAGAGAGTGCGTTATACAGAAATAAAATTATAAAATCTGGTTGAGTATACAGAATAGTACCGTCCTTGACATTAATTTTTTGAGATTAAACCAGCGCAGGTGACGTAGTGCCGATTTACTAAAACTCGGCACTTCGTCACCTGCGCTGGTTTTATCAATGGAACTTGCAATCCGAAAACTTGCCGAAAAGGTTCGGTTATACGGCATTAGGCTACAGAAATTCCAACCTTTTTAACGTGAACTGAATACATTTCAAGAAACAGACTAATATATTTTTGCACTGTTGAAAATCCAGAAAATACTGACAGTCACATTGGGTATGTTTCAGAAAATACAAAGTTACAAAAATCGCCGAATTTCAAAGGCATAGACAGAAAGCCTTGAAGATTGTATTTTGATCACAACAAACGTACGCCTTAAAATCAATGAGAATTAAATCATAAAAAAACTCAGTCGTCGAATTTTCTTCGACCCTTGCATACATAAAACATTACTGATGATAAGCTGTTATGAATTCTGTAGCATACAGTAGCATAGCGGGTTCATCGGCGCCCGGGACTTAGTATTTATTTTTTCATCCCCTTCTCGACTTTATTATTCGCTTTCTGGTTTTAAACATGTGAAATAACTACACCATGTTGACTGCAAATCGACCTGAAGACAGGCGCCCGGGTCATCTACACAACCCCTTGCCCACCCCTCGCTACTCCACTGCCGGCATAATCCAATAGCGTAAAAACATTGCCTAGATACATTAACAGCCAACCCTCGCATAATATTGTTACAGTCATGGAAAGTCGCTTCCCAGCAATGCAAGTCTTATGGTTGGGAAGAGAGTTTTACAAGGTGAAGCATGGAGTGACCTCAGCGACTCTTATGGCACGCATGACCTTGGCGACAAACTTGGCGACAAATTTGGCGACCTTGGCGACAAATAGATTATTCCCGAAAATGCAACCCTTTTATCGATATTTCTATTAGGGGCCGAGATCCAGGTTTTCCTGTAAATTCTATGTGACGTCACGGCCTATCGGGGAGAGTATATAAGACCGCGTTTGAATCACGGTAGCGTCTTTTGATCGACTGGTTACTTCGCTTTGAAGCGTGAACGTCTTCGGAGTTCTATCCGCTGTGTGAGCTAATCAGCTGGTGAGCTGAGCTGCTATTGTCGTTACTAGTTATTTGCTGACTGTTTGTGCTGTTAGATATCAAAGTGCTGAACTGTCATTACCTGTGAATTGTTGTCTGTTTACATTGGTAATCTGTGCAAGGACTATTGTTTCCTGTACCTGTGCTACGTGTTTTCCTGCATATTTGTAAATAAACCTTCATTCTCCATTATCCTGCGTGTTGGACTGTTTACACCATACACCACAGAGAGACCTTTTGCAACAATATGGTTGTAAAGGTCCTAAATCCTGCGGAGTAATAAGAAACTAAGAACTAATAAATCAAAGGGAACTAAGAAACTAAAGATAAGGAGGCTCAAAAAATATTTTTCAAGTTATGCTAATCTGTTTTTATGCTTAAGGGAAATATCTTTATAAAAGCATTTTTAACCCAAAGTGTGCCATCTTAATATGTATTAAATAATGTTTTCTTCGTCATCCCTACAAAGTTATGACTTTTGCATTTGAAAAGATAACTTCATCCTGTGAACTCTCTTCGATATTTTCTTTGGCTTCACTTATGTACTTTTCTGGGGGGAAAACCCTGTCATTTTAGATGGCAGAGAGATCAGTGTAATCGTTCAGTAGAATCAGTCCAGTAAAATCTTTATTGTATTCATCTATGAGCATTTAACGTAAGCTTCAATAGTTTTGAATTTTACGAACAACTGTCAAAAGCGAAACAAAATTACGAATAAATACAGTAGAGTCTCCCTACAACGAAGTCTCCCTATAACGAAATTTTTAATCGGAATGTTAAAAAACATTCAAAATATTCTCCATATAACGAAGTGGTTGTCTCCCTATAACGAATTTTTTCAGACCTTTATCTTTTCGTTTTTTGTCATTTTTGAAGAAAGTTGCTAATTTCTGTGCAAACAAATCGCTCACACGTGCCTGTTTCTGGAACCACTCGCATTGTTCATTCCAGCGATAACACATGACAATAGAATGCTATGTGAAGGGTAATGCAGTTGTGGGGACGTGGGTTTCTACAGAGGGAGCAACATTTCTACTGGAGCGGGGTTGGAAACAGCAAATGGATGTGATAATACACATTTTATGTTCATCCTTACTAGTACATATTATTCTCTAAATTGGTGAATTGTCTTCACTTTTGAGCATTTTATTTATACAGTAAAAATTAGTATAATTTTAACAAATTTATAATAAATATTACTTCATTTTTAATTGAAAGTCATAATTAAATATTTTTGAACTTATCGCACATACTAAAAGGTTTGTAAAATTTATTTAAATAACTGCAAAAATCTCTAATTCTCCGTATAACGAAATTTTCTCTATAGCGAATTTTTCAACTGGAACCAAGCGATTTCGTTATAGGGAGATTCCACTGTATTTAATACTTTCTTCATGTGCTAATACAAAAAGTTTAAACAGTATTTTCAAGAGGAAATTGCAGAAACACTCAACTCATCAACAAAAAAGACATTGAATATTATTCTAAAAGCAATGTTATGTAAGAAAAGAAACGCAGGATGAATATTACTGGACTATTAGTTTTAATAAATATTAGCTTTCTACTTAAAAATGTACAACATAAATGTTTACTGTTTGATACGAAAGTTTATTTCTCGCTGGTTGCCTAGGCTACTGACTTAAAATAGTAACTAACCAGCTGAATGCGAATATCCTTTTTCCCCTCATGCAGAAAAAAAAACACTCTTCAGAAAATTTGCGTGTCTGTTTCCTCATATAAAATTTATATAACATATTTACACAGAATTTATCACAGCAGCGTCACTTTCAATACAATGTAAACAATCGAATTTTTCTTATCTAGAAAAGAAATTTCTTATATAAAAATAAAATTTTCAGACGAACTACCACATTTTTTGCTTACACTAACCGTTTCTTTCACCATTTAATGAAATCTGTAATTGAAAAAATTTAAAATATCAATTGCAAGAATAAAAGTTATCGTTGGAAACAAGTACTTGTGTTGCTATTTTAAGATCCCCAACATTTTGATCAAGGCATAATTTTTGAATGAAAGGACAGCAGGTGCAGAAGTTTGGAGAGAGGGGTGCCAGCTCAGGTGTCATCCGCATCATCTGAACGCGGTTCAAAATTACGAGGTCCGTCCCAAAATAGCCCTAGTGTTACTTCAAAACAATACGTTAATATATGTGAAGGGTGATTCCCCCCCCCCCTAAAATCTTTTATTACTTTTTTACAAGATTGCAATACCTAACAAATTCCATATAACAATATACAAACCATTATTACTATAAATACAAATGAATAAAAAAATTTCTAAACGTGCGAATTACTTTTTGACCACTTTTTCTTTATTAGTCAGAAAAGGAAATTATATTCCATTCCAGATTATTACACAATTTTCATTTTTTTATTCATTTAAAAAAATATTGTTCAGATTTATTGTCGCACAACTTCAATATATGAATATGAAAAATTTATTTCAAAATCAGCCCTGGAGAGCAAAATATGAAATAACCTTAATATTATTTGTACGTTTAATAATCAAAGCAATTATTAATTCATTTAATATTTCATAATGAATATAGAAGTATATTTTCAGTGAAAGTATGCAAATTATTGTAAAATGATTTAAAAATCTGGAAACAAGATTTTATAATCAAAACATATACATTTCAGTTTCTATTGAAGCAAATATCAATCCATTTGATATTTTATAATGTATATGGAAGTATATTTTCAATAAAAGTTTGCAAATTTCGGAAAAATGTATAAAAAAATCTGAAAACAAATTTTTTAATAAAAAATATACATTTCTGAATTCGGTTTCTATTGAACTTTTTAACCTAAATTTGTAATTGAATTGGCTACATCCCATAAAAGAAAAAACTAAAAGCAATCACGACGAAGTTATAAGCCTATAAAATCCTACTGAACTTTCTTTAACTCCTGGTGCGCTGGGTTCGAAGAAACTGATAAATAAAGAAAGCGATACTGATAGGGTATAAACAATGGGGCTGCTGCTCAAAATATTCGAGATTAACTATTATTGATCGGTTCTCGTCTGTAGTCGCATTTCTTCTCCAGAACAACGATGTAAATGCCAGTTCCACTGATTCCAAAAGATACAAATATAACTCTAAACGTGGCGTGTCTGGGAAATAATAAAAACGACAGTTTAAATTCTTATCATTCCTTTTGTTCATTAACGCAGATTTTATAAATAATGTTTTATTTTAATGTTTTTGTTATTAATTTTAATAAATTCGTAGTTCTTCTACGCGATTATACATTTTAAAAACGAAATTCTAGATTTAAGGAATTGCTCCATTCTCACACTAAAATGTTTCTTTTTTTCAGTGAAAGGCCTAATTCATTCGTTTTAAATATATAAATTTCACGAATGTAATAGCATCGTTATTATCTGAAAAGGAAGCAATCAATACCAAAATCACATTTGAATGTTTTAAAATAAAAATACTCACTTTTTTCCTTCAGTTTTTAAATTTGAGAGCGAATTCTTATTATTCTAGCAAATGAAAAATATTTTGGAATACTTAACTGAAGAGTTCGAAATTTGAATTATTGAAATTAAATTGTTTGGCGACAAATATTAAATAAAATTAAATATTAAATTTCCTTTTGCAAAAATTGTATAATTTTTACAAATTTGATTAACGTTGCTACGTTCGAAAATGCAAGACTAAAACTTGTTCCAAATAACGATTTATAAAAGAAGGAGAATAAAAGCTCACCGTTCTTTTTCTACAGAAGACTAAATTTCGAAGAAAATTCTTACCATACTAATAAAGAAATTATATCCTAAAATATAAATTCAGAGGTTCCGAAACCAGAATTCTAAACTGAAATTATCATTCTGTTTTCAAACCAAAATGAAACTGTTCCGTGAAAAGCAAGCAGTCGTATATCATAAATTACAGATAAATAACGTTGTTCTTTTATTGTTCCTAAGATATTTTTCCAGTTCAATTCCTGGAATTACACATCTCAAAAGCAGACGACAAATTAAAAGGTAATATATTTTAATTAAATAACCCAATCTCAAACGGATAATTTGTAAGATATTTAACAAGCCGTGCGAATCTTATTTTAGGTTGTAAAAGCATTTAACCTTTCTCATCCTTTGAACTTAATTATGGATAATAAAAACTCCACGATCCGAAAAGACGTAACAGTTCCTCCCCGTTCATTAGCAAACATGACTTTACGGAAAGTAGCTCTGCTGACACGGAACTGTCATGAATTTCTCACGTGATCAATACGGTGAAAATGGGGAGAAAGTGAAGTCTGTGCACGAAGAAAAAGAAGCACCGGAGACGGGACGGAGAAGTTCAAGGTCAACTCTCTGTGAGGAAAGGAACAACCCTTTTGTTGTTATAGCTGCTGTCGAAACTTGGAAGCTGTCCAGTTCTAGCAGAATTTGACTTTCCCTTCTCACGAAAGTAAACTATCATATTTATTCTTTAAGAAATAACATCTGCTTTACATATGAATGTATGTGGGAGAAATAATGTATTAACATCTGCTGTTATGTAAGAATCCACGACCGTAACTTTGTGAAGTCAACTTCGAATTGGGTTGATATCAGGTTTTGCTGTATCAGGTACAAGTTGATACTGATACACGCTTGTACCTGATACTTTTACTTGATACTTTCGATAACCGATCCCTTTCTGTCGGTACGGGACTGGTTTGTCAGCAATCGGGTATTGATACGAGATTTCTGCCTTGGCGCTTGATGTATCTGACACTTTTGCGTACATGATACAAAGTATGAAGTTGATACAGTATCACCCAACCCTAGTTCAAGTTCGAATATTAAAGAACGGAACAAAAACGCATTTTCGAAGCAGAATATTAAATTTATGTAATCTGGGAAAAAGCATTACATAAAAAATTCACTACCCATGTCTTTTTCACAGTTAAAAATAATTTTCTTTCTGGGAAGTTTTTATTACATTAATCTAACAACTGTTATTATTATTTTATTATTTACTTCGAATTTATTCTTAATGTAAAGAAAATTTTATCCATAAATCACATACGTTTCAAAAGTTTATCCAACGTGTAACAGAAAAATTTTAAATTTGAATTCGAAATATTATTCATGCCGTGATAATTAAGTAAAATGTGCAACAACAAAATAAAAAAATCAAGATAATTAAAAAAACTTCCAGTGAAAACTGAGCCCGCACATTTTTATTTGCTTCAATTATTTGTCGTAAGTAAAACGAATGTATTTATTGGGAAATTAAAAAAATATATATGGGAAAATAATTCTTACAGGAAATATAATAAACTTTGAGAATTTCTCAATGATTAAGTCATTACTTTTATTTACGTTTTGCTTTCTTTCTTTTAACAGTACAATGTTCATAGGCTGGGCACTAGCTGTAAATTGTGACATGTGAGATGCATGATGCAAAAATCGTTCAAAACTCTCTACAGGGCGCACCGCTGAACCTAGAGTACCAAATTAGGCACGTGGTTATTTCTTGGGTAGTTAATAAAAGGTTTTTCAAAATTTTAATTAGATTTTTAATTAGAAATTAATCGAAGTGCTAAAAGTTTTCTTCAATAACTTTGGAACACATCACCGCTCAAAAACAATCCTTACACTACTTTAAAATTCAAAAAAGTAGCTTTTCAATGATGCCAATTTTATTTCCGTGCCATGTTTTCTCTAATAAAATTTTGAGAATATTTTTAAGTGCATATTTTACAACACTTTTCACACTTACTTTTCATTGTTTTAGTTACTGCACGCGCGTTGCAACGATATGAAATACATTTTCTCTCCGGACATTGCTATAAGTAACTCACTGCCAGGAACATTTAGAGCACAGACAGACAGAATGGATTAAGAGTAAATTTTTAAAAATAATTTACATATGAATCAAGCCTGAAACATTATCATGCTACTATGTTTCGTACTGGAGATTCGAATCTCCATAAATTATTATTAGTATTAGTATTGTTACAGTCATGGAAAGTCGCTTCCCAGCAATGCAAGTCTTATGGTTGGGAAGAGAGTTTTACAAGGTGAGCATGGAGTGACCTCAGCGACTCTTATGGCACGCATGACCTTGGCGACAAACTTGGCAATCGTTTTGGCTACTTGGCGACAAATTTGGCGACCTTGGCGGCAAATAGATGATTCCCGAAAATGCAACCCTTTTCTCGATATTTCTATTAGGGGCCGAGATCCAGGTGTTTCCTGAAAATTCTATGTGACGTCACGGCCTATCGGGGAGAGTATATAAGACCGCGTTTGGATCACAGCAGCGTCTTTGATCGACTGGTTACTTCACTTTGAAGCGCGAACGTCTTCGGAGTTCTATCCGCTGTGTGAGCTAATCAGCTGGTGAGTTGAGCTGTTATTGTCGTTACTAGTTATTTGCTGACTGTTTGTGCTGTTAGATATCAAAGTGCTGAACTGTCTTTACCTGTGAATTGTTGTCTATTTGCATTGGTAATCTGTGCAAGGACTATTGTTTCCTGTACCTGTGCTACGTGTTTTCCTGCATATTTGTAAGTGAACCTTCATTCTCCATTATCCTGCGTGTTGGACTGTTTACACCATACACCCACGGTAAGACTTTGTGCAACAGTATTTACTTTTTAACTATTTGCTGTTAGAATTATTCGTGTTCAATCTAATTTTTAGATTCATATAATGACTTTCTCATTAAAACAAAACAAAAAATATCATAGGATACAGTATTGTGTTTCAGAAGTAGAAGGAACTATTTACACACTTAAATGCTTTTTCTATATTTTATTTAGGGTTTATTAATGCATTTCATTTTTTAACCCTTAAATGCATTATCTGCAATATGTAAATTTCTAATTTAATTTTTTCGCATTGTTCTACGAATTATCCAGAGATTTGTAGCTCTGGCACTATTATTTGTGGTTTGACTTCTTGAATTAAAAAAATTAAATTATTTTTTTTTTTACTTTAAAAAAGAATTCTTTCCGAATTATCAAAAACAAAGTAGTTGCATTCCAGAGTTGGTTTGAAGGTCCAATTTTGAACTTTTTATGTCATTAGCTTGAATGTTTTGTCAAAACAAATTTTCGGAGTGAAGGATCAGCAATTGACTTTGCTTGTGTAATTTGCGGATTTTTTTACATAGTGTTTTCAACTATCTTTCTAGAATAATACTTTCTTTCTGCATGGATTTTACATCAATACTTTTCTTCTGGAGGGTAAGTTTATGCTGCGCTATCTCTCTTTCTGCATAGATCTACTTCAAATTTCTATAAATTATTTTTAAAAGAATTTTCAAAAAATCTTAAATTCTATATAATAATATTACGAAATTGTAAAGTTGTTTCCCTGACATGCGAATCTTGGCGGCAAAACTTGGCAATCTTTTTGGCAACTTGGCGAAAAGGTTGGCTACTTTGGCGACAAATGGAATCTTCTAGAAAAGTCCTGCACTGTGGACCTACCTCTGCTGGGAGCAAGTAACTTCATGAACCTTCTAGAGGTTATGACACTGCCTTTTAATGACGTCACTCCCTGTCGAAAATGTATAGAAGCAAGCTCTCAAGCCAAGAGTAGTCAGTTGGACTTTGATCAGCAAGCACGCTGGTGAACTGAGAAACATTTGAGTTCTATTGAAAGTGCTGTAACTGAGATTTATTGGTAATCTCTGTTGTAGATTTGTACAAGTGCTGACTTGTTATCTGTGATACGTTTATTTTCCTAGAATATTCGTGAAATAAAGAGCTTTATTTTTTTTTTATCCTGCTTATTGAACTGCATTCACGTACACCCACAAGTCAATTTTTGTAACAATATTATCTTAGCTGATGAAACTTCAATATGACATTTTCTTTGTCTTTACTCTGCATTTTTTTAAAATTAATATATCACTATATCATAGAATTATCTATTAGTTTGAAAAAAATTAAAATCTTAAACCTTTAAATGAGACTTGATTTAATCTAAATCTGAAGGCAGAATTTTTTAAATGCCATTTTCGTAACGAAGCTTCAAGTAGACAAATAATTACGACCCTCTAGAATAGACACACGAAAAATTAACCCTATTTTAGATTGAAAGATTCTAATTTTTATTAGCTCTTAAAATTGGTTAAGAATAACTTATAAACAATTTGTTCTATTTTAATTAAAATTTTCATAGCAAGATTAGCGGAAAGAAAAGATAATAATTTGTAAATTCTGAATTTGTTCTAACATTTGCTTTTGCCAATGATGATATAGTTTCGAGACTTAGTTGCTGCGGAAACTTTACTCAATGATAAATTCATTTGAACAAAAACATTTTTAATCTGCAATTTAAGCTCTTAACTACGAAAGAAATTTCTTCATAAAACTCAACTTCGAAAAAATCGTTTGCATGCAATTATTGTTTTCAGAAGAAAAAATTGTTCTGTATGAAAGTTTTACCTTCAGGGGGAAAGAAAAAGAGCCTTCCCACAGGAGAAAAAAGAAATATTTTTTATAATGCAGTTCAGCTTTAATTATTCTCCATCAGACGACATTCGAGAAAAAGATATCCAGGAGACAAAATAGAAACTTTTCGAATCGTTGGAGTTCGACCACCTCTGTGAAGGTCTGGCGTTCTTTCAAGGTCCTTCAAGTTCACCTGCCATAGATGTTACCTTGCTTAAACTCTGTTTATTTTGGTTTACGATGATGGACGACTTGTAATAAGATTTCAAAATGAATCTTGAATCCGTTAATGCAGTTCAGGGTGGTTGTTTTAAGTAAAATAAAAATATCCGTAGCTTGCGTTTTAATTACGAGAGTAGCTTTTGAAACCAGTAAGCTAAAAACACTGCACTGCAATTAGCTGTTTCAAGTTAAATTCGATTTCATTTAATTATTTTTTTAAAAAAAGACCAGGAAGTTCCTTCAGGAAGCTTTCTCACCATATATTTATTTTAGTTTATGAATTTTCAACAAAAAGAAATATTTATCAATTCGAAATAATTTTCGATGTTTACATTGAATTCTCATTATTTGCTGTCGTATTAATGTCCTGTTTTGAAGCAACACGGGAACTATTGTGAATTGTCATATAACATTTGAGATGACATTCCACTTTCTAGACTTCCACACCACACCAAACTGTGGCCATTTGAACCACAGTGTTTAATATGCATCATACATTCACAACCTATCTTGCATAGAATCTAGTCTCAAACCCTCGATTATCCGACATCGAAATCGAAACTCTTCTGCATGTTGCTTTAACCTAAGAACGCAAAAAAAAGTTTTACCATTTAACTTTCTTTTTATCGTTATTATCTTTACCTTTTGCCTTTTTTACTTTCTCGTATACGAAGTATATAAAGAGGAAGTATTGTAATCGTCAAAAAATTCGAACTCGAGTTTTTGACGAATCTACACGTTTTAGACCTCTCTGAGTCCAAGAAACACAATTTAGAATTATGTCTGTATGTATGTCTGTGAATACGATAACTCGAAAACTATTAGAGCTACGGGGATGAAATTTGGTATGTGATCTTTACACATTATTTGTAGGTTTCTATCAAATTTTGGACAAAATCCGTCTATGGGAAGTCTGTCTGTCTGTCCGCGTTCATGTGAACACTATAACTCAAAAACTGGAATAGCTAGATGTATAAAATTTGGTACACAGTTTTATCATCATAATGTAGGTCCGTATCAAAGTTTGGTCCAAATCCGTCGAAGGATTGACTGTTTGTCGGACTGTATAATCGCATACTTGTAAAAATTATATCTCCTAAACCCTTTGGCTTAGATAAATAAAAATTGGTATGACTGTTGCTAGCATTAATTATAGATCTGTACCAAATTTCGTTTCAATCTGTTATAAAAAAGGCGTTCAAATTGCATATTCAATTTTTTTACTTGCGTACCGGAAGCAATCTCTGCGCATGCGCAAGCTATTCAGCGATAGCGAACGAGGTCATTTTCTCTTGTTTTCTTTTCGCTCGCATTAGCAGAGCTTGCTAGAGTGTGACAGAAAATAAATATTGCTATGTTTTAATACATAGGCATCTCTTTGAATTTGATTCTTCACCTAAATATTTTACAATCACTATAATCTACAATGAAAAGCCTTCTGATAGTCATTGCATTCTGGGTTACAGTAGGTCCGAATTTTTTTAACCACGCAGGGGGAGGGCAAATGACAAATTTTTGAGAAGTTTACAAGAAAGTTTAGGGGAGGCCACTTCCGCTGGGTTATTTTCATTATTGTTCATTCTTTATGAA
>BGPR01013001.1:4072-39950 GCA_013235015.1 Araneus ventricosus | reverse complement strand
ACGAAACAATTAAAAATGTCCTAATGGAATGTCCAGTTTGGGCTTAACAACGAGACAAACTACCCAAAAGTTGGTTAGTAAAGGAAATTCATGAACTTGTGCATTTACCAGGATTTAAGACTTACGCAGTTAATATAGTTAAATCTTTATTCGATTCTCGCTCGGCGAATTGGACGGACTGATTGATGTGTGGCGTTTTTTTTTATTTTTGCTTAAATGGTCTGAAAAGGTTTCATTGTGTAATTGCGCTTGCATCTGAAGAGTTTGGTGACGCGTCGGTTTAGCAAATCCCGCTCCCGCGGAGTGCTGACTTGTGCTATCGTGCTGGGCGGGGCCGCTTCGTACTGTCCCATCAGGAGTTCCGGATGGTTTCGGCTGAGACGGGAACTATAACTGCATTACATATTTCGACGTCATAAGCTTCCATACGAAATAAAAGTTGTCGAAATTGGCCCAGAGGTTGGCGCTAGGGGACGGTCTGAAGGTTATTCCCCACAGAGAATGTAGAGTGGAGAAGTGTTTTTTCAATGAGGATGGTGAGTGGCCGGAGACCATTGATGTCATAGCTAGACGTCAGAAGCTGTCATGTGAAATATAAATTGCCAAAATAGGTCCAGTGGTTGGGGCTGGGGGAATGAAACTCTGCTTTTGCTAATGATTTTAAACTAGCCACCTTCGGCGACCAGCTTGTTCGCCGGGGATATGATTTCAATTAAATCTTGTATCGTTTTCTATTCATGGTTCTCTTAAGAACGTAATTTTAAACTTCAGATTGTGGTTGATATAAATAGTGACAATCTAATAGTGACCTTGGACCTCTTCTGTTCCTTGCTTCCATAAATGTTACTAATGGAGTCAAATAACTGACCATTCATGTAACCTCTAATTCCATGTCGTCGGCACTAAATTCATTTTCTTATTCCTCTTGTAAAATCTGCAATTGATTTCAAAATTATAATGACTTTGCACATTCTATGGTCAGTGGCATGTTAGCTGGATTAAAACATGCTGAGAAAAGAATGAAAACATAGCAACCATAACCATTCAACTTACGGATATATTTCTTAATTTAAGCAAAGCAATTTCTCGGAGAGCTGAGCTTGGTTTATAGATTTCACAAAACTTTTGATGAAATAAAATATGAAAACAAAATGTATTAGGATATTATCCAAGATTACAGCAATGAAAGAGAAATATGCAATTAACTATTTGTTTAAACAATAAAAATGGTTTGATTTGCGTTGCAACAGTGAAAATTGTTGTTGTAAATTATGCCAAAAACATTTTTTAAATTTATTAAAATTCGAGAAGCCGTTATACGGCAACTTAATTGATATCATTGGAAAGGTAATTTTTTGCACTTTTAGATGGTGTAAAATTGAGTTTTGTGTTGCAACATGTTTAAGAAAAAACGCTTAAATTTCGCTTAATGTTTAATTCATTAAACTTCTAATTAAAATTTCAGAAAAGGGCTCCGAGGTGCACATTCCCACCCTTCAAAGTATGTTTGTGCCAAATTTCGCAGCTCTAGGTCCAGAAGTATGCTCTGTAGAGCGCAAACACCCACGCACACAGACAGAGAAACACACACATTCTCCTTTATTATTAGTAGAGATGTATAGATACTTTCTCGGCACTCAAATTTATAGGATTTTAATATTAGCTGTCAAGACATTTTTTTTTTGTTTCTCAATCCAGCATTCAAATAATGTATCGCAGTATATCAGAAATTATAGATTTTTGGCAAAACATAAGAACATTTTGTATAGTTATTCTTGATAGAAACGTGATTTTGTCTTAGTAGGCGTTAAAACCACTTCATTCTTTGTTATAAAATTTTAATCCTTTTTTTAGGTTTAGAATCAAAATAATCGAGCTCAAATGGTTATAATTCGGCAGAAGATGTGAAAATATTCTAATATACTATAAAATCACCCGTCATACCATGACGGATGCAAATTGCCTCTTCATTCGAGAGAATTTCTGTCAAATTTGACGTGCTTAAATATACATATATGCGAGAGAAATGTTTAACATTGATTTTGGCTTCGATGTGTCTCCTATAAGCGGCTGCATCTACTGCACGAATCCTGTCCAGCGATTCCTGGCTTTGCCTCTCTAACCATCTTGCTTTCCTTTGTCATCCGCCGTCTTTTTGAGATGAGTTCTTCGTCGGTATTCATCGTAAAAAATATAGTAAACTAATACATGATTTTAAAGTATTAAATTATAGTAAAAAATATGTACAAAATATGTACATAATAATTCAAAAAACATGAAATTCTCAGCTTGTAAAATGTAAGTTAAAAGTTAAAATTTCAAAGGAATTCTTTTTCGAAATTATAATCAAAACAAAGCACTTCTCTGCTTGTCAAACGTTGCCAAAAAATATTATCAAATGATATCATCACGATTGCAATAAATAATCAAATCCATCGTGGCGTCCAAACTATATCACGCGCATGATATATCACTGACGTGATTTACTACTTTCTATTGAAAAAAGGAAATTAATTTGAAATATTTGATTAATATAATTTAAAATTTCTCGGGAACTATTTTTTATAGCGAGATAAATTTTATATCAATCGATAGCAAATTTTATTTCACTATTTTAGAGCTATTAAATTTGAAATTAAAACTACAATTACTTTTTAAATTTAAAATTACTGAAATTTATGTGCTCTAACAATGAAATAATGCTCTTTAATGTCTCGAAGTGCTGTGGCGAGAATTTTATTGTTGGTGACGTCAGAGCGTTACCGTATAAGTGAGAGACAGATCTGGGCTATTATATTAGTAATATGAAAGTGAGTATAAGATCAACAACAGATTTTAAAAGATATCCTAAGATTTGAGTAATTTACGGATTAAGCACACTTTCATTAAAAAAATTGCTTTCTTAAAAGCTATTTTACATCTATGAAAGTCACTATCTATCAAAAAAATCACAAATCTCATTTGACTAAGATTCTTGAACTTGAATCTTAATATTTTTTGATATTAATTCCTCTGAATAATGAATCACTGAAATGAAGAGCTACTTTTTATATCTTAAAGTCCATGCCGTTATGATAGTTCAACTAAAACAATGATGAATGCAAGCAATATTTGTTTGAATTGTTTTCACTGTCTTACATGAAACTCTTTAAGTCCTGCCATTATCTTGAATGGAGATTATCTTAGCTATCGGTCTTAATATTTTTTGATATAAGTTCCTCTGAATAATGAATCAATGAAATGAATAGCTGCTTTTTATATCTTAAAATCCATGCCGCCATGATAGTTCCACTAAAACAATGATGAATGCTCGCAATATTTGTTTGAATTATTTTCACTGTCTTAAAGTCCTTCTATTATCTTGAATGGAGATGTTCAGTTAACACTATTAGAGTCATTGCAATTATTACAAGGTACTAAACCAAGCATTTAAAATAACCGCTTAACGATTAAAAACTGGGCCCATGCCCCTGTTAGACAAAACTAAAAGAAATTAAATACAGTCGGACCTTTATTTAACGAAGTCGCTAAATCCCGAAAAAAGTTCATTATATGGAAAATTCGTTAAATTGAGATTCACCTTTTAAAATACTTTAAACTACACAAAACAGATTTTAAATTAATAAACACTAAATATTATTAAACAAGTAATTAATCACACCTATATTTTTAATATCTATTTCTTTTATATATTTTACCCATCAAAAAGATATCTGCCAGGAAAACAAGAATAAAACAAAACATTGTCCGGGAATACACTGTATTTTCATTTTAAAAAATAATTTTAAATTAAAAGAATTTTAGCATTTCATCATACGAAGGTTTGTAGATTTCTGCATCATGATCATTTCCACCTTCATCATCTTTGTCTTCATCGAAATTCGTTGCTGTATTGTTTTTATTTTACACACTGTCCACTTCAAAACTGCCTCATCCACATCTTCATAGACACATGCTTTTAAACGTTTTGAACAAGAATTCGATGAATCATAATTTTGTATCTTATAACGATTTTTTTATTATGGTTGATAAGCAGTTTGGAGGAATACCAAATTTTAAAGCAATATCCTTTTTTCACTCCTTTATCCACCTCATGAAGAATTAAATTTTTTTCTTTGATGCTCAACCACTTTCGCTTTGACATTTTCCAGCTTCAAGATCATTGATCACCATAAAATGTGTTAAAAGAAAGATTAAGCTTGAAATGTTTAGAAATATTTTGAGACATAGAGAGAAAAAAAATATTGGATCACAAGAAAAATTTCATTAAATAGAGAATGCACTTCGCTATTTGGAGGTTATTTTACGAAGAAATTCGCAAAATGTTCTTGGTTCCAAGAAAAAGTTCGCAAAATAGAGGTTTGTTAAATAGAGGTCCGACTGTATATCACTTTAGCATTGCTGGGTATATCAGCCATTCATAAAATTTTGTAGCCGTAATGCAATCAATTGTCGCATTTTACCCAAATCTGGATCTCGAACACGTCCTAGAGTAAATATGCATCCTTTATTTTGTTCCTGGACACGGAAATAAGTCGAATTAATTAAACTAATAATATTGATATGCATAGAAGCTTTAAATTCTTTTCTTAAGTGTGGGTAAATTTAATTATTAACTTACTCACACACGTTAAACTTTATTCAGTCGAATTCCAGCAGACATAAAAAATTTGAAAGTATCATTTTCAGATAATATTTAATTATTCTAATTTTAAAGGATTGTACTGAACCAGACGCATTTGTTCCAAAATTCGTATATTGTTATCGGATACTAATTTAATTTTTTAATTAAATTTAGAGCAGCAGTGACATAATTTTATCTAAATCATGTTAATTAAATTCTTTTCTCCTGAAATATTAATGTTGTTTTTCTCTCGTTCATTTCAAGGATTTGTGTTACTTTTAAATTCTTTTCATACTTAAAAATACGAGAAAACATTGAAGTCCTAAAAAATGCAGATGACAGACAAAGAAAATGAACTAATAGGATGATGAAATTATGCAGTGAGACACGACCTCTAAAACAATATTTTAAGATATAACAGTTGTTTTGCAAAACATTTTAAAAAATTATTTACGCAGCGTTTTTCGAAAATCGATTATTTTATTGCAACTAGTCTGTTGTACAACTAATTGGGAATAAATTCACTTTTAAATCGCAAACAACGCACACTAAGGTACAGTTTACAATACTAAAAACATAATCTATAAAAATGAGATTAACTTCCAAATATGATATATTTTACACTAACTCACAGAAGTCGTTTTCGAATAAAACTATTTCTTTTAAGTAAATTATTTTTAATAATTAAAAACAATTTACTAAATAAGTTTAACAACCTAGAAATATTTTTAAAAATTTTTTCAAAGTACAATTTGCAGAGTATACTTACTGGTATCCCTGATTCTCCAGTGACACCCCTAGGTCCCTGTACTCCTGGAAATCCTTGTAGTCCACGTTCACCTGGTAGACCGGGTGGTCCTGGAAGACCTGGAGGGCCCTGAATATAAACGATTCTCTAAATGCACATGTACCACATTTCCACAAAATATGAACAACAAGTTATTTGCTTTTATTAATTTGTTCTTCGGAGTATTACATAAAATGTCTGCTTTTTATACATCTCCGTAACATATACATGTAATAATCTCACATAATTTTATTTCAAATTCTAATATTGTATATTTTAAAGTCTTAATGTATTCCAAAATCACTTTTCTTAAACTCCAGTTTCGTTCTATTTCCCGCGCTGGAGGTATATTAAATCTCTCATTTTGGCATATTTATTACTAAAAGAATATTTTAGTCATTTCCACGCGCACACAAATCTCGAAATCAGCGACTCCTTGACGCCATGCATTTTCCCTAAAATACTTAACGTAATTTACTAAAAACAGCTATTATTGCCTTCACTTTGATCACGTGTCCATCTGTTAAATCCCTACCTGAGAAAAAGCAGGGATTTTCTCTTCTCTTTTGGCTTAAAAATTTCAACTGAGATGAACGTACATTCCGTCACTCTCCCATAATAAACTGCAAATTAGAATATAACTCGGCCTGTTTTTGTTATTTAACGACTACAACAACGAAAACATTTTATACATATAATGTTATTCCTTTACATGAAGTGTAGAGGCAGTCGAAGAAGATTGCAGTCGTTCAAGTCCAAAACAATTTATTACATTTCGAAAATGGGGACAATTAAATTAGTTTCAGTGTACTCAATAATATATTAAACTTTTATAAGATTATGGGAACATTAAAGCCATGACCAGGAGTTAAGAATTAAGCCTACATCGGCGTGACTTGCTTAGTGCGTTACATGATTGCAAAACAAGTGACACAGACGCGGCGAGTTTTTATAACACCGAAAAGGGAAAAGTACCGAAGTTGAGGCTCGAGAAATAGTGCGACTCTTGCGAGTCTAGTTAAAGTAGGAGTGCTTTTATCATAGGATTGAAACAGAACTAATTCGTTTGTAATTAAAAATTATCTGTCATTAAAAAGGATTTATTTTAAAGATGAGAAAATAAGGATTTATTTTAAGGATGGGAAAACTACATACATATCATGTTAGTAATTGTAGTTAATAGATTCATGATAGATAATTTTTGATTTGCAAGTATAAAGTTCCAAAAAATACAGAAGCTGTTTTTGCAATGCAGTTGTACACATACAAAAGAGTTCAACTATTGATAAAACTCTTTGTTCCAAAAAGTAAATAAATAATTGATCTGGTCAGTGAAGAAATACGCATCATTATGTGTTTAATTATCAATTACTTATAACTGGATCTTCTTTTTTATATATTAGAGACAGAGGTATTTTTACTATTAAAAAACTAGATATTTCAGCATTCTAAAATTTTCTTCTGAAAATTAATTATTTTTATAAGTTCCATGAAATAATTCTCTCACTATGACTATTCATATAGTTAATTAATATAATTTTTTGTACAGTATGTAAGGCTCCAATTTTATTTATAAAACTTATGTTTGTAATAACAGAGTTGTGGCAACAGTATAACATTATTATGCCATCTTAATTGTAAACATCGACTATTCGCTTATCGCTTGTATCTCTATATATTGCTGTTCGCATTCTTGGTAAATAAATATCTATTTTTTATGCTTGGCTTCATATCAATTCTAACTTTATATTTAAAATCATTATACATCTAAAGCAATAATTTTATACCTTATAAGTAGCTGATAAACATTTTAAATTATTTTTTCAAAAATTCGTTTGTTTAACATAGTTAATTAACTAAATTAACTAGTTAGCTAAAATATACTGGTTGCGCTTCGTGTGCTTCAGCGTTTTAACCATAACACAAATATTGCCCTACTGAACTAGGTCTGACGAGACTGCATATTCACTTTAACTAATATTTAGCAATATTATAGTTTCTTTAACAGAAACTTAATGAAGCTCTTATGCGAATAATTAGTATAATATTTTACAGCTGCGTAGAATCTTTGGCTTTTATCTTAAAAATATTACACGTCCATTTCGCCAGCCAAATTTCTCATAATTCATCACGAAAATTAAGGCGCAAATTTTTCAAATAAATCCATTTACTGATGAAGAATTTTAGCTTTCTTATATTATTAATTTTATGAATATTATTTCAGTAGCGCAAATACATGGGGCTGAACTGAATTTAAGAAGACATTTTAAGAAGAAATGATGAACTCACTGAAAGATTCATCACGTAATTTTTTTTTTCCATATTGTATTTGATACATTTTATCTAATGTGTTATTTCCTTTATTTAATTCGCTTATGAAAAGCCCTTTGTTGTGTCCCCCTTTGTGTTTAGAACCCATATTACAAATACAAATTTACAATAGCCAACAACTCAGTTGTATAAATAATAACATTATAATAGACTTATCCTTAAAATTTTAAAAGACCTTTCGAGACACCCTGTGTAAAATTACACTATCCTACGAATCTTTTGCCTGGAGACTAGGTTATTGGCGACTCTTTTCAGCCATTCTTGTTCGAAGTTTAGCCCTGGCCTCCACCTTATGCCAGAACCAGTACTGCAGATTAATGCCCTGATCTTGGCATGTATATGAACTAGTCGAGCAAACTTCAGACAAAAAACTGAAAAAAATCATAACTCTTCCCACTAATAAAAAATCCACCTGAAAATTCAGGTGAAAATTTACTAATTTTAACGGAAAATTTCCATAATGTCTTGGTAGTATTTTCCCAAACGCCTGGGCACTTTCCAGATCAGGAGAGGCAGGGCGTTTTCCGTTTTATAGCTGCCATGCTGGTCTAACCGGTTTTAGAATTGGCGACAACACTGAAAATTTCAGAATCCGAAATAATGTACTCTGTTAAGAAATGTATTAAAAACATTAGGCCAAAGATATCAACAAGTTATTACCATAAAATACACATATATAAGACATAAGAGTCAATATCTGTTTTAAATGTGTGTATTTTAAACGAAATATCTTTAATATCATGACCATTTTGATTCGGTTTTCCCCAGATTGACTCTCTCATAAACAACCTTGAATAGGCGCAGAAACCGGGAAGCAAAAAGTGGAATCATGGAACCGCGCCGCCATCTTATGTCTCTGGAAGCAAACCAAAATTGCTGATAATCAGGTTTAACAAAAGAACTTATAAGAGAAGAAGCGACGCCTGAAGAAACTTGGCAGTTTGCCAAAAATAATTCTGGCGAGATTTTGGCCAAGAGGACTTATTTAGAAAGTCTCGCCAGGTCCTGTTGCGCAAAAGGAGAATGCGCAGAGTTGATTTGTTTGATCATTGGCGTGGGTTAACTTTGTTGATCTTTACCAACGGAATTTTTTTTTTTTTGTCGTCTTTGATTCAGCTTGCTTCTAGGTCTGAGAAAACAGGAATTCAACGGGAATCATGACAGATGCATTTCTTGCAACCACTCGTGCAAATCGCAGGGGATTGATATTTTCACTTCAAAAAGACGAAGAAGAAAGATGAACGAATTTTACTCATTTTTCAACCTTCGGCCCAGTGTATACATAGCTGGTCTCGTCAATCAATAAATTTCTTTAATGCTCACATTATGTTTTTTTATAGATCCCGCATAAACGCCTGCATGTGGGATGGCAAAGTGACACTGTCACTGCTTTCCTTCTTCTGGTTACCTCAATTGTTTGGAAAAAATGAAATTTGTCCTCCTCAGCCGCTTCAACAAGATGCTTTGAAAACATACTACTCCGGGTATGTTGTTTATTGCTTGAAATTAATTTATTTAATTATAAATTTGAGTTTGGTAAAGAAGCTGTGTAAATTAATAAGTGCTTTTGTGAACTTATTTAACTTCAACTTTTTTTCATCATTTCTTTGGGTATTCTTTAAAATTCAATGTCAAATTTCAAATTATTTTATTATAACAAATTTGGAAGGTTCAATTTATTCTAAAATTTAACAATATTTTTTTAACATTTAAAGAAATCTTTTAGGCTGTCTTAAATAGAAAAAATAAGTAAAATTATTGTGTAAAATAATTTGCTGATTATATAAAATTACATAGAGAAACAAAAATGTTTATTAATTCATGTGTTTAATTGATATTTTCTCACTTTTAGGCGAGACGGTACATCCTACTCCCAGTGACAGGGACACTGATGTTATTACAGAATTGATGTTGCTATGTGGAAATGCCAATCCATGAGCCTAATGATGACATCATTCCACCCAAATCATCCCACAAACGGATGAGAGATTGCTTTTAGATCTTGTTGATGAACCATCATGGATTACCCAGAAGCACAGGAAAATTGGGATGATTTGGGGCTCAACAGTTGCCACTTATGTGGCAGGCACATTCAACAGTATCTCTTCAGAAAATCTACTGTGAACTCTTAAATTAAATATATGCCAACTTTTAACAGCTTTACCACTTATATTCTTCTGTCATTTAAAGAGTTTGCTAACTCAAAAGCCGGATTACAATATCCTTCGCAACTCTTTGTAAATTGTATTTGTAAATCGGTGAAATTTTCAATATATTTTCTTCAGTCATCAAGGGAATTTTGAAAAAGATTAAAATTTCAATGAGTTAATATTGTTCTAAAAGCCATCAATTTCACTTGTAAAACTTGGTTTTAGTTTAGTTGATCAAGTTCAGCTGAGATAGTTATAATTATTGTATACATATACTTTCTTTATAATAAATTTTATAGTAATGAAAACAACTGAAAACATTAAAGTATATATAATCATATTTTAAATGGTTTTGTGATACTGTTGTGAATTTGGAGCTCTTAGTAAGTATTTAAGACAGTTGTGTTAAGCACGGTTGTTCTTGAAGATTTCTAGTGTTGATTAGTTATTCTTAGAATACTTGATTTTGGTTTGTTCAGTCTTGTTTATGGTAAAAATGTATTCAGTAGTTTTGCTGATGTTAGCAGAAAGTTTTCTTACGTATTGGTAACTTTTAGCTACTCCTAGAGACAAGAGGTTTTGTATAGTGTAGTTTATGTTTTGTTAAAATTTTTATTAGTATGTTTAATTTAATTGTATCATGTAGCACCCTGACACGAACACAGCATTTTTATTGGTGTCTGTCTTGGAAAAAATTTTAAAAAAGCTTCAAGTTCTTGTTATTAGTATTTTTTTTAATTATTGTTTGTTGCCTGTTAATATTTTTTTTGTCAGTATTTTCAACTGTTAATTCTAAGTTAGACAAATTAATGTGATTTCTTTTGTAATGTGTATTCTTTGCATGTTGATAGAGTTTACATTCGCAAATAATGATTGTTTACCATTGTTCATGAAGCGAAAATTTTTTCGTTTCTGACTTCTATGAATACTTTTGATATAATTCGGAAAATGATTAATTAACTTTAACGTAATTATGGTTGCAAAAGGGAGTAACATTTTTAAGATACATAATTATACTAAAAAATTAAACAATTTCTATAATCATTTTATTACTTCTTGCAATATATTGATGAAATCGTGTGTTTTCTTGAGAAAGATATGAATTAGCTTTTCCATACAGTAATTGTGTGTATATGTATGTTTGATAGTAATATAATATTTTGGGTCCTTAATTTTTTTCAAAGTCTTTTAATTTTTGTTTTTGAAAAGCAAAAGAGCCTTGCGGGAACCCTGGGAAGTTTTTTATGTTTTTCTATTAAAAGGGATATTGTGTTAGAGTAGAAAGACTGATGTTGTAAAAGTTTTAGAAGAGCCATTTGCAATAACCGTGAACAATACTACTTTAAAATTTGAATATTATGTGTTTAGCAGCAGAATATGTAACAGACCACCTTTTTTATTTTAATGTATTTCCTAATAAATATATTCTTTAAGCATCATTTTGCATTTATGACCCATTTTACCCCAGGATGATTAAAATGAGTCAAAACTTTATTCAAGTAGTTTAATTAATTTATAATTAAAAATAATTGTTAAAATTACATAAATATGTCCCTGAAGGAATGTAATGTCAAGATGCAATTGAAAAAAACTGGGAAAATTTTATGATTTTATTGCTACAAAGGAAACTTTGAATGTGAAAATAAGCTAAAAAAATTTACCCCACCTGACTAACTTTGTTTTGCAAATATTATTTATCTATTTAAAACTAATTTGTTAAAAAAAAATAATACAAAACTTGTATAAGGATCTAGCTCCATAATTTCTTGAGAAATTTGTGATATTCTTTGGAAATCTGACTTTTTTTATGTCTCAAAAAATAAAATTTTCATTTTAAGATGGGTTTAACATTAACTGAAAATTGGGTTATTTGGGTATATAATTGTAGTGACCTAAATATTAGAAGATATTGAATATGTCTCGTATATATTTATTGTTAACAATACAAAGTTGGATTATGAAAAAGAATGTATATTTGAAGAGAAAATTTTTGTGAAAATGTAGAAATTTTAAAAGTATTTCCTGAATTAAATAGGAAAATTTTGTTAGAAAATAGGAAGTTAAATACCAGTTGCTTTATTTGGTGTAAGTCAAACAAAGTTTAATTTTTCAAACAAGTATAATTTTCAGTGACATGAGGAATTGTGGATGAAATTTAAAAGAAAATTTAGCTGTTTATTTGGACCCTAAAATTGTGGTGATATAAATATTATTACACATACTAAACGTGAACTTATGTTAAGGATGTGAAGTTAGATTATTCAAAATGAAAGATATAGAACATTTTTGTGAAAATGCAAAATTTTAAAGGTATTTCCACCAATTTAGTAGGAAAATTTGTTAAAATTAAGGAAAGAGTTAAATACCTGAAAAAAGATTGAATTACAAAAGCTAGTATTTATGGGTATTGAACATTATTATTGCACATGGAGTTTTATTGCAATTGCACATTCCAAAATAAACAAAACAAGATATAGAGTTCAATTTCATCAGCTTTTTGTATGTTTCAATTGTGATTTTTTTGATTGATAAGTTTTTGGAATTTAATTTGAGCAGTTAAATTTTTTTTTTTCTAACAAATCAATTCACTTATAAAATAGATTCTAGGGCAGTTGTACATTAAATTATTGCTTTCATTATAAGCGCGCAAACATTAGAGACACATCATAGTGACCAACCGGAAAATGTTGAATATTTTATTGTATTTAAAATGGAAACATTTTTAATAATTTAATCTCAAACTCATGAACTATTTTTAAAAAACAATTATTCCCTCTCCTTCAGTGTTATACACTTGCTTTCATTCCTTAAAATTCAAAGCATTTTTTTTTTCCTGTAACGGGCTTAAGAAAGTAGATTACATAAAATCAATTGAATTGGTCTTTCTCAATTTATTCATGTTATTACTATTTATTCCGACTCTCGATTTTTTTAGTTGCGTCATTTCATTGTATTTATTGAATGAATTTATTGTTGATAAAAACTGAAACATATAGCAGTAAATTCAGTAAAATGAAAATTAAAGAAATGAGTTCAATAGAGGTGTTGCTGAAAGTAGGAAGAAAAAAAATAAAATATTAGAATAATGGCACTTCCATGATACTCAGGGAAAAAAATTAAATTAAGGGGATCACATACCCCATAAGAGTGGAAAATTATTGAATTTTGCGAGAAAAGTTGATCCCATTACCCCAGACTCATTAACTCGAAATGAAACCTAAATACCTTTTTCAGCACATAAATTTTCGAATATTGTGGCGACTGTTTGAAACCTTCTAATGAAAACTTTGAAATTTTAAATATTTGGTGTCCATATTGCCTTCTTTAAAATGTCAAAATCACTTAACTTCAGTTTAAATCATAGTTATGTGCACTTAAAAAAAATAAAATAACGACATTGAAAAATGTATTTCCGGTTTAGGAACAAGTACAGAAATTATGCATATTTTCTTCAGAGTTGAATCATTTCACTTTTGTAGCATTTTTAAAATTTTGCAAAAAAAGTGAATAAGTAGGTAAATATAAAATCCTGTGATGTGCAAATCATTCTAAAATTTAAAACAGTCGTTAAAAAAGATTTGCAATATGTACTTTCTATGAAAGTGTATCATTTATGTAAACAATAGATCACTCTCTCGTAAAAAAATTTTAAAATTTGCTTTGCAATTGATACAAGAGCCCTGGACGTTCTTTACTATTTGTCTCAAAATCGCATCTTTTTGACACTAAGGGGACCTTAAAAGAATTTCTGTTAAAAACACAGAAAAAATCAGAGCAAATTTCCTTGAAAGAAGCACGGAAAGAACCAAAGCAGATTTCTGAAAACGGAGAATTCGAAAACGGTAAAAACAAAACGGAAAAAACCAAACAGATTTCACCTTGAAAAAACGGAGAATTCGAAAGACGGTAAAAGTAAAACGGAAAAAACCAAAACGGAATTTTCTGTAGAAAACAGATGCTTTACGAAACGGAATATTGCCGGCAACACTGCTGCCGGTACTTTTTTTCCGTGATTTGACAGGATATTTTTTTTTGCAGTGTAGTGTCCAGGCAAAATCCGTGGGATAGCAGAAATTCATCGATAAGAGATCTCTTCAAACCTCCCTAGCCTTCTGCTTCGGCGAGTCGACCCAAATGACCCGACCATCCCCCCCCCCAAAAGGAAAACAACATCTAGAAAAAAACACTAATGACGAAAAATAGTGTACATTTTCTGTGCTGTAATAGTAGTTTAAATTTCTGTTTTTTTTGATCATTTTTTGTATTGTTTTCTTTGTCTAAATAAATACCGCTGACTTGCCTATCAAAGCGTTCAGTAACCGGACTTGGTCACAGGTACGGGAGTAAAAGAGACGGACTTTCTGTTCTGTGTAAGTTGCTCCTCTAACCGCTAAATCGCTAGATCTAGTTAGAAGGAACAGACAAATTTTCTATCAGGTCGTAAATGGAAGGATTCACAACTGATGGGTTGATGAGTTTCAGATATACATTTGTCATTGGGGGTTGAATGTTGAAAAACAATGCTACGCTACTCTTGCAAGAATATTGAATGATATTTTAGTAATCAAAATTTTCTTTGGTCGTGCAAGTTTTATAATGTTACTATAACACCTCAGAAGAATTAGCTCTAATTTAATGAGTTGTGCTAAACCTTCGGAAAATTGAGCGGAAATTCTTTAAATATTTATTTTAGTTGTAGGGTTTTGCTTGAGGAAACATGTAGTTATTGCCCACAAAAAAAAATTTTTTGTTTTGATCCCTAGCTGGAGTAAACCAACTGACTCATTAATATCAATCATGAAAATTTGACATAATTATTTTTGCCAAAATAGTGTTTTGAACGCGTCAAGCACAGAAAGGCAAGTTGTCTCACGAGTCACCTAAGATCAAACCTTGTATGTGTGCTACGTGAGCCACGGACTTTTGTTTGAGTAAGACACGTTTCACTGTCATTATCTTTCATCCACATGATTATCGTCGTAGCTCAGTATTAAAAAGCAAAAAATTTTACTTGAGGGCATGCGTGATTCATGGCCCGAGACAAATACATATGTAACCGCTACAGTAGCAATTAACGTGATAGAACCTTAAATTGGTACCTCTGTTCCATTGAATCAGGAACCAGGTGGACATATCAGGGCATTTGTCATCAGTTGGTTTTACTTTTTTAAGGCTGAAGTGCAAAGAAAAAATCTATTAATAAGCTAAAATATTTACCATAAATACTTTCATGAGCCATTGTATGAAATGAAAGTATTTTAGATTTCAAAGACCCAGTAGAAAATGTAGTGTACCACAGATAAATTCTTATAAATTAAATGGATTAACCACTAGATTAACATAATTGACATCGATCGAACTCATTAAATGAATTAAGAAAGCTGCATTCCAAATTTTCTATTTATTTGAAACTTCATATACTACTCTTATAAAAATATAACTGTGCATTTACGCAAAAAATATCATTAGCACTTTTTTCATCCCACAGAGAATGGTTAGTAAGATTCGTTTATGCTTCTAGCATTTACGATTCAAGATATGGTACGTCATAGGTTTAATTACATTTCTTTTTCTATACCTATACGAACTAATAACTTAAAATTACTTATACATAAATATTTTATTATAGTAATTGAAAGTAAATTTGTGTTGATGATTATTTGAAATTAAATATTGTTTTTCCAAAAGAGGTCAAAAGATGAAATTCAGATTAACTAAATAATAAAAAATTATCTATATAATAATAGATCAAATAGCTAAATAGAAATAATGTTCCAAATTTAAAGTACTTTTGAAAAAGCTTATTTAATATTTGACTTGTGTTATTATAGGAAAGACGCAACAAAATTAAAAATTTAATCAGGCTTCAATTAATTAGCAATTTCCATTTTTTAAATTAATAATCTCGCTGCAAAATCCATTTGTGATATTTTTGCAGCAACTTTGATCCTATTACTTTGGAAGTCTAAAACTTTTTTGTACACCAGTTTGACGAAACATTTAAGAAAATTTTATAATATTATATAGATTATTTAAATTTAAAACCCTATAATTCGTTTAATTTAAGGCATCTTTCTTATAGCAACTTGTAAGAAGACTATTACTATAGGATATCTAAAGGTATTGCAAATCTTGAAGCTTTACATTTAAAGAATATGAAAAATAAATTAGATTTATATATCTGCTATGCAAGATTATATAAACCAAAAATCGTCCTATAATTCGTTTTTTTAACATCTTAACTCGGGAGAAACTTTCTAATTTAGACTAAACTAAAAACTTTTCCCCTCTGCATATAAGACTTTGCATATATACAAAAAAATTAGGCATCTATAACATCAGAGCGTGGTAGTATGTACATTTTAAGTTTACATTTAAGAAAATATAGACAAAAATAAGTAATAAGAAAATTTTACATAATCTTATATAGATTAATAAACCTATCTCCCTATAATTCGTTTTAATTTAGGGGATCTTTTATCTCGAGAGGAAAACTGTCCTAATTTTAGGTTTATGATATAAACTAAAAATAAATCCTTCTGGCACTTAATAAAAGAATTAAATATCTAAAAGACAAAAATTAATTGAAGTAATTTAATTGGTGCTGCGTGCATCATCCAGGAAAAAATTCGAAGTACAGAGATATAAATACGAATTAGGAAATTTTAATTGTGAGTTAAAAATACAAAAATAATAACAAACAACATAAAGTAAGGTCGGTGGAATTCACCATTCTTTAAATTCCACTAATTCTATTTATATCTTAATAAGAATCTCTATTACGAAACTATATACAACAAACAATATAAAAAAAATTTAAAAGTCTACTATGTAATGAAATTATTAATGTATTTGAACTTGAGTGAAAGTAATTTCAAGTATATTCGGAAAACCTACTGCGCATGTCGCAAAGATCTAGCTAAAATATGGATGCTTCGATGATCAAACCATGGGCCATCCATACCAGAATACAGTCTGTAATGTAATAGTTTCGATAGTATATGGAAAACTACTGCGATCGTCTAAAGATATGGCCAAATTATGGGGTGCTTTCGTTCCCTAAGGCCATCCATATACACAGAACAATGTCTTAATTTAGTTAATGTCTGAGATATAATGGAAAACGTTCTGCATGAAGCAAAAGATATGTAAGCTAAAAAATATGGGGGTGCTGATGATCCCATGGGCCATCCATATACCCAAGAACCAAGTCTGTAATGTGTTAATAGTTTTCGAGATATAATGGAAGCGTACTGCATCACGCAAAGATATGGCTAAAATATGGGGTGCTTCGATGATCCCTTGGGCCCATCCATATGCCCAAGAACCAAATTCTGTAATGTTAATAGTTTCGAGATATAATGGAAAACGTACTGCGCGCATGCCTGAATCTTCTAAAATATGGGGTGCTTCGATGATCCCATGGGCCATCCATATACCCAAACCAAGTCTACCAATGTTAATGGTTTTCGAGATATAATGGAAAACGTACTGCACATGCACTATGGCAGCTAAAATATGGGGGGTGCTTCGATGATTTAGACCATCTATATACCCATGAATTAAGTCTGTAATGTTAATAGTTTCAGATATAATGGAAAACGGCCCTTGCATACTTGCAAAGATATAGCTAAAATAAGAGTTGCTTCGATGATCCATGTACCATCCATACTTAAGAACAAGTCTGTAATGTTAATAGTTTTAGAGATATATTAATAAAACTACTGCGCATGCGACCAAAGATATAGCAAATATGGAGGGTGCTTCATGTCCCATGGGCCATCCATGACCCAAGAACCAAGTCTGTATATGTTAATAGTTTTCGAGATATAATGAAAAGTACTGCCATGCGTCATGCAAAATATGAAATGACAGACAAACAGACACGCAACCAGAAAGCGAATTATATTGCATTGTCATTCATTCTGATCTATGGTTTAAAGTTTCAGTTCCAGCTCATCGGGAAGTTAGTTTAAAATCGATTGCAAAATTTGAACAAGATATAGGGAGAGTGTGAACTAATAGTAGGAATTGGAAAAAAAAAGAAGCTTACAGGTAATTCATCGCAAGTTTCTCTTTCCGGTCTTGTAGGATCACAACTCATTACCATCCACTGCAGTTCGAGCTGAAAAACAAAAGAAGCAACAAAATATCAGATTAATCTAACAGCGTTTCAGCGGAGCGAGAATGGGCGTCCCATGAAATATTTACGTTAATGTCGAGAACTCACCGGCACGGTATCGCTGTCATCCTGGTACTTAGCTATCATTATGTCGCCATTAACATCTATTGGACCTCTGAGATCAATGGCCATGGACGACTGTTTCTCGCAGTCCATGTAGAGGACCACCCGGTCTTGGAAAACGCTCATGTCGATCTTGTGCCACTGGTTGTCATCGACCTATTTTGCAGAAACAGAAAAGTGCTTAAATATTATTTCCCAGCCTGTAAGTCTGTATCTGTGATTAATAGTAGTTCTTTTAGTTATTTTCGAGAAATGAAAATGAACCGTTTGAGTACATAAATTACTGCTTTAAAAAACGGGTCGAATCTATTGGTTGTTATAGATCAATTGCATTGTTTTCGAAAATTGCAAACGATACTTCTTTAATCCTCTGACTACTAAGAGTTCTCAAAATCTGAGTACACTTGTATACGGAGGTTTGCTCACTAATTGACCTGTGGAATGGATTCATCCGCCCCGTTCCCCCTTTTCTCCTCATTACGGGTAGTGGGAGATATGAATGGCAGACCTTTCATCTCTCCCCTAAGGGTCCATTTAATGACCACTCCCCCAATTTCCTTCTCCCCTCTTTCGCCCAACTAGTATAGAAGCTGCATGGCCGGTTTCGGCCGGCTTAGGAGTCAGAGTGCTAAAAATAACTAACATTTAATACAAACCTCACCTGTTACTTCTCTCGTCGTTTTTTAAAACATATTCGCAATGTTACATTTTTTCACAATGATTCATTTTATTGTTATAACTAGCCGCCTTCGGCGACCAGCTTGATCGCCGGAAATAAAATTTTAACTGAATTTCTAGAGCATAATTTTATATACATTGTTCCCTTCACAAAGTAGTTTTAAACTTCAAATTGTTACAGACATTTAATCCGCTTTATTTTCATAGCCTTGCACTTGTTCTGTTCCTTGTCTACATTAACGTAAAATAAGCATTTGATTTCAACATTAAATTGACGCGGCACATTTTACATCCAGTAGCATGCTAATTGACTTAAAATACGTTGATAAAAAGAATTAAAACATTGCAACGGTAGTCTTTCAGTTAACCGGATTATTTCATTGTATACTTACTATCTTGAGGACTTCCTTCACAGATTTCACACACAAAAAAATTGATGAAATAATAGAAGAAAGTAAAATCCAGTTAGATATTTCCTCAGATTTGAACAATGGGAGAGAAACACTCAATTTAATGTTTGTTTAAACAATGAAAACTGTTTGAAATGCGTTGCAACAATGAAAAGTATTGTTGTAAATTATGTCAAAATTTTTTTTTAATTATTAGAATTAAAGGGAAAAAAACGTGCAACTTAATTGATATCATTGAAAAAATAAATTTTTAAATTTTCGATGGTGTACATATAATTTTTGTGCTGTAATATTTTCGGAAGTTATTAAGGAAAAACGTCAAAATTTAACTTGATTTTTAATTAAAATTTCAAAAAACTGCCCCGAGTTGCACATTTCACCCTCCGAAGTGTGTTTGTGCCAAATTTAGTTACTCTAGTCTAGTCTATCCTGTACAGTGCCAACACACAAAGACACACACGTACATTCTCCTTTATTATTAGTAGAGATAATATAGATTATTGTTGTTCTAATAATTTAAAAAAGTTCTTATATTTTCTAGCTCAAAATGTTTCATGTGTGATTAATAGTAGACTTTCTCGTAATTTTGAAAAATTTATTCATTTGAAAATTTATTCATTTGGAAATTCTCGTTATATTTAAATGAAAATGAACGATTTATGTAAATGAATTGCTGTTTTAGAAAAACTGGTTGAATCCATTGCTGATTCTATCAATCTGTATCTATTCGATTATTTTCAAAAACTGCAAACGATACTTCAATAAAAATAACAATAATAAATAATAAATTTATAATACAAATTCCGTAATGTGTTAAAAGAAGTCAAATGCTATACATTCTTTGCTCAACGGTAACTTGAATTATACACATATCTCTACTAATGTGTGAATGTGTGTATCCAATTCCTTAGAAATACGAAATTCGACACAAACATATTTTGGAGGGTGGGAATGTGCACCTCAGAGCCCTTTTTTGAAATTTTAATTAGAATTTTAATTAATTAAAAATTAAGAGAATTGGCGTTTTTCTTTAATATCTTCCGAAAATATTAAAGCATAAAAATTATTTTTACAACATCTGAAAGTGCATTAAATTACCCTTTTAATGATGTCAATTAAGTTGCAATACAATTTTTTCTCTAATTTTAATAACCTTTTAAAAATATTTTTGTCATAATTTACAACAATACTTTACATTGTTGCAACGCAACTCAAATCGTTTTCATTCTTTAAACAAATATTTAATTGCACGTTCCTCTTTCATTGTTGTAATCTGAGATAATATCCTAATACATTTTGCTTTCACATTTTATTTTAGCTCTCCGAGATATTGCTTTGCTCGTATTAAGAAATATATCCAGAAAACTGAATGGTTTTCATTCTTTTCTCAGCATGAATTAATCAACTAACATGCCGCTAACCATAAAATGTGCTGCGTCATTTTAATGCTGCAAATGCATATTTTGCAAGAGGATAGAAGAAAGTGAATATAATGGAATTAGAGGTTACATGACATGGTCAGTTATTTGACTCTATTAGGAACATTTATGTGGACAATGAACAGAAGAGGTTCAAGGTCACTAATACAATATGAGTTAAATATATACCACAATCTGAAGTTTAAAACTACGTTGTTATCAGAAATCATGTCTATTAAATGTTGCAAGATTCAAATGAAATCTTATTCCCGGCTAACAAGCTGGTCGCCGAAGGCGGCTTGTATATAATAACTGAGAAAGAAAATGGAAATATCATTAACAAAAAATTACTTTGTGTGAAATATAAAATATCTTAATGTGAAACGATAAGATTTTGATGTAGTTTACTGGCGCAAAAACCATTGTTGATTATGCTGCTCCAAACATATGGTGCGAGATCAAGTATTAGTTAAAGAAATTGTTAAAAAAAAACCTGTCACTGTTTAGATTGTAAGAAACAAGGTTTCGGGAGGAAACAACTTTAAAATACTGTAAAAAAATTCAGATAAAATAGTAAAAACACGTCATTTTTAAAAAAGTAAAAAGTTGTGGGTAAGGAACATGAAGAATATCACTAAGAGTGATACAGGATGAATGAAAGCAATGGGTTCGTTGATGATTAAATTGTGGGCATTCGATGATAATGTGTAGAACAGTCATCTACACATTAGTCCTCTACATGGTCATACATCATCTACATGGTCATACATCATCTACATGGCATACTTACAAAGAGGGGTGGGTTCCCCCAATAACATATGCGTATACGTGAATCTGGTATGGCTAATTCTTAATCGAGTAAGGACAGTGTCGAGTTTTCTGTTGGGCAAACTACGCCAATTTTTAATTAGATGTTTGATAGATTGAAGCTTATTTGTTTCTTTAAGGTTCCACTGACTTTGCCAATTTGAGCGAAGTTTGATTTTGACATATTTTTTGATATCGTTGAGAGGAATAGGGTAGTTTAGACTATTGGTAGCGGAATTCGCTAAAGATAAGCAATAAAAATAGAAAGAAACGATAAGCAATTGAAAATATTGATTAATAAATGTAAAAATTAATTAAAGTAGAATTTGAAACTGATAAAAAGAAAAGATCAAATGTATCTGAGAAAGGTTCGTGTTATCAACCCATGAATCTGAATCCTACATTGTTTCTAAAAGATTTTTTTGTATTTAGTTTAACCGGGAGGACTCGCATTCCTTACACTTACTTGAGGACGCTGAGTCATGTTTTGTCAACAAAACGTGCAGAAAATTACATTTACTTTAATGGGAAACACTTGTTGCACTAGTATGCAGAATATGAAATATTAATAAAATAATCTTCAGATAAATATCTTTTAGGGAGTGCATTAAATTGAAGAAGATTTATGAATGTTTGTACTTCCTAGGTATTTGTGAAAATGTTGGATTTACCGTCCAAAATTACATCGACTCTCCTGCATATAAGTATTAATGCATCATCTGTCTCATCGATAAGAATTTCCAAGAATTTTGAACCGATTATACAACTTTCGCATCACCACAGTTTTCGGGTAGTTGTATGACGATGTTGTGTGTAAAAGTTATCATATTTTTGTGGGTTCTTTCCTACACCATTTGTTAATTCCACCTATCTTACCGTTTACTACACCATTTTTGAACTACATCCTTCTTCTAAATACTCAGTGGACTCACAAATATCGAATTCATTGTCCAATTCCTTTTCAGAATTCCACTTACGATATCTAACTTATTCAACAGCAACAATCAATCGATTCTTAATTAGTTGATTTTAAGCTAAAAACTTTTCTCATCTTTGCATCTCATGTTTGTAGTTCGAATAGCGATAAATTGTCGCGATCTATGTCTTCTCTTTAACAATCCTACACAGAACAGCGAGCGCGAAAATCGGGCTTTGGAGGCCCGATTAATTATTAATTATTAATTGAGTTAATTTTTAATTGCCGAAAATTTGATTTGTTGGTAATTTTTTATTTCGTTTCGTGTTTTAAAATAAATTAATTTGATATAGAAAATATGTTTGCTATCTCTTTTTCAAACTGTCAAAAGCAGTTTGATCATTTATTTATTTACTCCTACTCCGCCTGGTACCTTATTAATTTTAAATAGCATAAAATGAATGTTTTCTTCAAGTTCCACATGGCAAACTATTAAATTATGATAAAATAATGTAAATTAATAATTCACATGTTTTATATAATGTGTTATTTTGAATATTTATTAAGCATTTGAATGGTATTGTTTATTAGTGTCTAATTAGAAATTTACTTTACGTAAACAAGCAACTTGTGCTTCTTAAATGGTAAACCATCATGAAGTTAATCTTATAAACTTCTATTGAGGAATTTTATTCTCGATGCAACTTCATAACACTAATTTAAATATCTCGAAAGTTTAAAAATCTGCATTATTATCGACTATGAAATCATCGTATATATTTCGTCACACTAAAATTCCAGATTCATAAAACCAAAATGTTTACCAAGCATTCAATATCAGAACTTTTCGAAACTCCTAAGCGTTATCCGGAGAATTTAATTTTATCTTCTCATGAATATACTCAGACTAGATGAGATTTACACATCCAGCTCAAACTTCCGAAGATTTACTATTCATACTATTCGGTCCGCAAACTATCTCCATATACCATGAAAATGAAAGAAAACAGCCCTGTTTTCCTCACTTCAGCCTCAATCTATGGATACCAAGGGGATTTTCTAAAGCTCCTTTAGATTTTTTTCCCTTTTAGCATGAAATCTCTCTTTTTGAGAAGAGGCGGAATTTCCCTGAACCGGTTTTATGTTATCACCATCATTGCATACGCGATGAGATCTCAACAAATGGAAATGTCTCCAAAGATGACGTCTTCACCGTCAATTCATGGGGAGATGATATCCATAATATTAAGGAGATCAGAGATTTCTGTTTTTCCCCTTTTTTCCCCCGGCTCTGATATATGTATGGGGAAATCTATTGCACATATCAGATCTGTCTTATCTTTTGACTTCTATGACATATCTTAAGTCTTTCTTTTAGAAATATTGACACTTCTTTCTCAGCAAGCAAACGTTATTTCAATAGGTGCAATATTGCTGAACAATGAAAAATCAGAACAATGTATCTCAGCTTTATGAATTTCATTTGACTTCTGAAAGCAATAAAACATAAACATCTGTAACTGTACTATCATATTTAATGCTTAGTTTGAACAAAAATATTGCAAATTGATTTTTGGATATGCGTTTTATAATATATCTTCCAAACATCAAAATGTAGCATTATAGCAGATATTAAATAATGCTCCTTCTCTGCAACGTTTGTTGTCCGATTAGGCAATTTTTTCTTGTCCAAAAGTAGTATTCAATTCAAAAAAATTCAAGGACTTCATTAGTTATTTATTTCGAAATACAAATATACAAAAATTAAACAAAACTAAACTCATTACGTTTGTACTGCATACAAAACTAAACTCATTTGCCTTATTTTGCATATTTAGACTAATAATTAAATATATCAGTAGTACGTTCTGTCTTTCATACCATATCCAACCATAATATATTGTTAAAATGGATAGACTGCTTCTTTCCAAACTGTGGCCACGATTGCCTAGTGGCAAAATCTAAGCTTCGTGGCAGGGGGGTTCCGAATCGACTAAAGATCAGCCAGGAATCGGGCCCTTTTGCATGTTAAATCATATGCAGGGCGCCAAACGTCCTCTCGTTGCTGCGGTGTAAAAATATGGAGATGGGGTGCCATCTCCGGTGAGAAGGGGGCCAGCTCAGGCGAGAGGGGATGCCAGCTCAGGTGTCGTGCTCGTCGTCTTACCGTGGTTCAAAATTACGAGGTCCGTCCCAAAATAACCCTCGTGTTGCTTCAAAACGGGACGTTTATATAACAAAACTAAACTAGACTCTTTTTAAACTGTCCAAACTCTTTCCAGACATTGTCAGTTAAATACCTGCTAGTCTATACTGGATTTGAGAAGTATTAATACAATCAAAATAATTATTGTAAATCAGTGTTAAAACAGACTAAAATTTAACATTACTTTCTGCGTACTTGAGAGAAAATGATTCATAGATGGCTAAGTCATTGTATTCCATAATGCTCAGTATCTCAATATCTCCGAACTTGATCATCTCTAACTTTATTTCAAAATTTATTGTATTGAATTAAAATGTAATTATATGACTAAAGGGCCTTTGACAAAATGAGATATGAAGTCAAGGATATTTTCAGTTTTGTACTTACAATACTCGAATGATCCTGAAAATCATATTATGTAGTGAAAAGAGTTATCACAAATCAGTTTTATAAACGACTGAAATACATCTTCGATGTATTTAAACAAAAATGATGGGAAAATGGGCATTCCCGAATGTCTATTACCTAGACATTTCCAAACGTTAATCAGATGCAACTTTGCTTCAAAATCCAGTTTATGGAACAAAATTTGAATTCCCTACCTCAAGCGCGTCTAACTAAATAAGAAATGAGATCGTAGATATTGTCTATTGTATGCTTGCTATTCTTGATTGGATCTGAAAATTTTATTTATATTATGAAAAATAATAGTAAATAATCGCTATGCAAGACTAAAATTACAATATTTTCTCGATACTCAAGAGAAACTGATTGACATCTGGGTAAACCAACGTAATCCAGAATGCTTAGTAGCTCAACATCTCCGAACCTTATCGTCTGTAGCTTTTCTTCAAAATTCAGCGTATAGATCTAGAATTTAATTCCCTAACTAATGAGTCCCTAACTACATAAGAAATGAGATCATAGATATTGTCAGTTGTGTATCTATCATTTTTGTAACACCTGAAAGTTGTGTTAAAGTGATAAAAATAATACCGCAAGTAACCTTATAAGTGACAAAATTGTAACAATACAGTGAAACCTCGCTTTACGAGCACCTCTCACAACGAGTAATTCGCATTAAGAGTAAAACAAATTGTAAAAAAATGACTCGCTTAACGGGCGACGTTCCGCATAACGAGTGACAATCTTACTCTCAGAGAGGGGATTACCAAGAGAGCCCTTACTTCTACTTGGAAGAAGATCTGACACCGGAGAGCTCTATCGATTGTGACTTTGAGAGGTTTGTACCTGTAGAGCCTATAATCAACGAGATTGTGTCTTTGGCCAAGATCATGGGACTGGAGGTGGATAAGAATGATATCACTGAGATTGTGGAAGAATACAGCCAAGAGCTGACCACCGAATTACTTATGGACCAGAAGAGAAGTCCGTCCTGCCTTGACATACGTACAAAGTACTTACGGACCAGAAGAGAAGTCCGTCCTGCTTTGTCATACGTACAAAGTTCTTACGGAATTGCATTGTTTTTCACAGGAAGAAGTTGTGGAGGAGAGTTTGTCTGAGAAGGAGGAGGTAACAGCACAGCAGCAATGTTCTGGCTCAATAAGATAAATGCTGAAAGCTTGGGAATTTAATGCATGGTGCATTGAGAAGCATCACCCTAAAACGGCAGTGGCTATGGGCACGAAAAATTTATTTAACGATAATGCCGTGCCACATTTTCGGGAAAATTTGAAGCGTTGGCTAAAACAAATGATTCTATATAGCTTTCGAGAAAAAAAGAAATAAATATGTATCATAAATAATTAACTAATCATTTCGATTTTTTTCTGCAAATCTATTTCGCTTTCCAGGTAGGTTCATCAGCGATAGAAGAAAAGACGAAGATGATTTGCCCTCCTTAATAATGTTATATATAATTTTCTTGGAATAAACCTTATACCTAAAATTTTGAGTAATTGCTTTCGCCTAACAAGTGTTTCGCATTATGAGTAAGATCCTGAAACGAATTATGCTCGTTAAGCGAGGTTCCACTGTATCTTCAGTATATTTTCTGAATAACAAATGGAATAGCCATTGTATATCAGAAGACGTAGTACTTCAACAGCTCAGAATCTTAATGTCTTTAACCTTTCTTTGAAAATCTAGGGTATGAAAGTAAAATTAAATTTCAGATCCTTGACAAAAGAGCCTCTAGCTGAATAAGAAAGTTTGCCATAGATACTGTCAGTTGTGTGTTCCTCTCATTCTTGTAAACGTGAAAACTACATTAACGTAGTAAAACAATACAGGAAATAAATGTTATAAACGGTTAAAATACAACAATATCTTAACGCATTCACCGCTATGGACGAATTAGATGCAAGCTCCAAAAAAGACAAAAGTAACCTTGCTCGCTTTAGACAATTTATAAATCAAAAAAGAAAGAGGTGAACGTATTCTCCGGACATCTATTAACATGTTTAACTTAATGAATTTCTTATGAAAGTCAAATTCTAATGCGCAGCGAAGGACGAGATATCTCGTCCGAAGCAATGAATGTGTTGAGTTTATTTGAAAGTAGCTGAAAAACAAATGGGTAAACCATTTTATGCCAAAAGGCTTTGAACTTCAACATCTCCGAACCGTTTTGTCTGTAGCTTTCCTTCAAAGTCTAGAGCATAAAACTAAAATAAAATTTAAGTTGCCTGACTAAAGAGTATTTAACTGAATAAGAAATCATGACAAATATAGTGTCAATTGTGTGTACGCCTGTCATTCTTGCAAGACCTAAAAATTATATCAATGTTGTAAAAAAATACCACAAATAAATGTTATAAACGGCTGAAATATAACAATATTTTCGGTATATTTGAGAGAAGCTAATTAACAAATGGGTAAGCCATTCTATGTCAGTATGTTTAGTACCTCAACATCTCCGAACCTTATCGTCTGTAGCTTTCCTTCAAAATCCAGCGCATAGAACTCCAGCATCTGTTTCCTTGGGTAGAGTGTTATCCCGAACTGGGGTTTCCCCAGGATGTCGTTAATTCTGATGAGAAACCAGGGGTCTTTTCGCCCATTCTTCTTCCGGAAGGTGGCCACGAAGGAGAACTCCTCAGGTAAACCGATGGGAAATATCGACCTGAAACAGCAAGAATCGACAGGTGAGCCCAATTACGCTCGGTCACGCACCAGTGCATGCAGGTATTAATGAAAATTATTTTACTATCACATTAACTCCACGCGCCGAAAACCTCGCGGTCATCAAATTCAATTTGCTCTGAGCAGTTTATATTCAGTTTGGTGTTGGGAATATAATTTTGTATAGAGACTTGCGGTTTTTTACTTATGTGTTTGTTGTTTGTAAAGAAAGGAATAAGTTGTTAGCGAGGAAGGGATTTTCCGAAGCGGAGCTAAATTTAATTATGTTTGTGACAAACTCAATTATAGGGGAGAAGACATATGTTTTAGGTTAATGGTTATTTCTTTAAATGAGTTAGTGAGTTATCGCTATTCCTTAAATTTATCTATAGCGAATTTATTATTTAATTAATAGTTTTTATTCAATTAAATAAGTTGAGGCAGTCATTCTTACGGTGAATATGAAATAAATTATTTATTCCAGCTACATATATTTCTAAGACGATGTGGATGAATGTCGAGAATGAATGTAAGAATTATTTTTATAACCCTTTTTGATTTATAGTAAAGACTACAATATATGCTTTTCCCCTAATACTTGATGAAAGTGGGATAAAGCATGCAAAAACATATAAGATATTCCCTTGCGTACAGGGCATCTCAAAAGCTCACGAAAATGAGGGTGATGTAACACTAAGTTACATGATGTTCACGGAACTTATTATCTACCAGGGTTGCCAGATCATAATAGCGAAATAAGGCCAAACCGTCCTTAAAATAAGGCCAAAAAAAGGCCAAATTTGAAAATTTCATTTAAGCACTAATTTTTCTCTTATTTGTTATTAAAAAAAAGATTATCCTTCACGAAAAGACATCCCACTAGATTGACACATGTATAATACTCTTCTATTAAATAAAAATTTAAGTGAATTAAAAAAAAACATCTGCATACACACACGACTTTGCAAAAAAAAGTTCTGCTTTTAGAAGTATTAAAATATTTTACGCTTTTGTGTGGAACTTTTCGTAAAAGAATTCGATCATGAAAAGAAACAAAAAAAAAAGAAAAAGAAATCCGAGAAAGTGGTTTTTATATGTTGTGCATAGACAAACATAGCTCTCTCTAGAAGCATTCTGACTAATACAGTCTGAAGAAAGGGGACAACTCGTTGCGGGTCATTTGAAAAGTGTCATATTAAAAGTTTATTAATAAATATTAAATTGTATAATAAGAATCGTTCTAAAAGTCATAATCAAAAATAAGGCCAAAAATGAATGCCAAATGAAAATTCCCAAGGCCAAGGGCTTTGAAAAAATGCCAAATCTCCAGAATTTGGCTTTAAAAAGGCCACCTGTTATCTACCACGAGCTTTGGAACCTCATGATAATGTCATAAGCACAACAGGAAAAGAAGGTTAATTGTTGAAATGACATTGAAGATTATTTTACTGAAACTGAACGAGAGAAAATAAATGAATGGATGTGTTAAATTCATATTTATATGATAAACATACATATTGATACATATTGGCAAGGAGCACTATGCATACGCAGAATATTTGCGAATACTTTGAATACATTGGTTTGGCCTCCATGCTCTTCGGATCTAAACCTTTATGATTTCTCCATTCAAAGTCACATTACCGTTCGCAGGGTGCGGCTATTAGACGCAACAATGCACATTTTATATCAATTGTACATATACCAGCAATGTATATATTAGTTGTATATATACTACTAGTGTTTATTTTAGTTGCATGTATGCTAGTTGTATATTAATCGTGTCAATGGCTATTCGAATACTGAAACCCAATCTCCGTAGTCCCTTTATATAATATGCCTCATATTAGACATTGCGTTCTCTAAGATAGCTTGCTATATTTTATCTACCATGCGTTAATTCTTAATTCTTAAACTATCTAAAATATTTTTGTATGCATTATTTTATTTCTTGCAAATGGTTCTCATCGTATTGATTGTGCTTTTTAAAGGTTATCGTGAAAGCAGGAAAAAATATTACCATTAGTCGCACCAATTTCAGACAATAATTCACAGTTTCAAAGGAAATTTAATCATAACGTTAAATCCATTTTTCATAAGCAATTGAATATTGAATTGATGCAACTTAAAACATGCAAATGAAAAATTAAGAAATATTGAAAAAAAACTTGTTATTTTGGACAACGCAATCTGAGTGTTCGGAATTGTGGTTTCCGACTTTTGGTGGTGCGTAATTAAAGCAGAAACATTGTTTATCTCCCCCTCCCCGGAGGTTTATGAAAGAGGAACGCAAAATATAACGAAATCATCTGAGATTGCTACTCCGCGGTCATTAATAGGCTCTAAACCCATGTGATGAGTTGGTCGATCTGAAATGAGGAGTCGTCATCCTCGCAAAATGGTAAGTTTTCTGCTCCAGTTCCCAGCAGTAATTATTGAAGTATCATTTTTAATCCACGAATTGAAAGTTTCATGACCATCAACTTCAATTTGCTTTGAGCAGTTTATTTGAATTTGAGTTGGGGAATATTTTTCATGTATAATTTTGTATGGTGGAGTTCTTAGTGTTATTTTACTTTTATGTATGGTTACATAAAGAAGGGAATGAGTTATTACAGAGGAGGAATTTTTTGAAAAAGCTAAATTTAATTATATTTGCCCCAAATTCTTCTGATACCTCTTTAATATATTTCCATGTTCTCACTGGAGTTTACTAAGAATTACTTTACAAAGTTTCGAATAAATAACAGTTGTAGTCGCTAGTTGTGTGTGTGTGTGTGGGGGGTCGTTTATGGATTTAATAAACATTCCAAATTAGTGTAAAAATTATGTATTTTAGATTTGCGTTACACACAGACAGTTTACACGATAAGTTTCCGAAATGTAACAAATATAAAGAAGAGAATTCTTCATAGGACGCAACGCGTTCCATCGCTTGGTTCTCGACTGAAGTTCAAAGCTCCAGAGGGCGCTGTCTCTGACGTCAGTCACAGTCAGTTATGGTTAACGTTACAAGAGCGACTACACAGTGCAAATGTCACGTGTGAATCTAAACTGTCAAAATAAACTCGAATCAAACAGATAGGTCGGGAGTTCCCAAGCTTTATTCCCTCGCGTAACTCTTGATTAAACTTTTTATTTTCGAATACCCCCTACTGTCATTTCCTCTCCTCCCCACCAACTTTCCGTCAATGCAAGGAAGATTTTATAAATAATTTAAGGATTTAGGGCTAGCTTCAGAGTCAATTGACTCGAATTAATAACATTTACAGGACTTATTTTTGATTTTACATAATATTTTGCAATTTACAATAGTATTAGTTCAATGCCAAAATAAATGAAATCAGTATAGTAAGAATTTCGCTTTAATTTATAAGGATAGCTAAAACTTACACTCCGTAATAATCAATTATTCCAGTGGCATAGTTATTAAATATTTCCCCCATTACCATCTTTGATTTCGCGTACCCGAACTAGTCCTTCTCGCACCCCTTGGGGTACGTGTACCACAAGATGGTCACTAATTGTAAATAATTTCTTCATGCAACATAGGGTTTCAGTGAATGAAAACTCTCTTAGCAAGAATTTGCTTTAGTGAAGGATTATATTAGAGGATTTCTATGGAAGCGAAATATTTTAGGGATATGCCCCAAATTGACTAAAAACTATTTAAGCGGAAGTGATATTAACTTTTTCTTCGGAGGTGAGAGGAAATTAATGAGTTAATTACCATTGACTTGTTTTCAAATTTATTTTTGAATATCAGGAACAAACAATCGAGCATCATGAGAATAGTGGGAATTGCTCAGGAAATATTATAGATAAAGAGCATACTAACACAATTATTTGATTTTCTGACGTTCTTTGGTTTATTTAGCGTTTTAAATCAAGCATTTTAGCACAAATACATTACAGGACAGAAGTCCAGCAAAAATATAGAAAAGAATCACGGTTTATTTTTCTAGTAGCTTTCGTCAGTTATAATTGCTATTTTTAAGACTTTCCTATTGCTCCTAAATATACCATAAAAATCTAAGAGAAAAATTTATGATATTTTTTTGTTATTTTCCCGCAAAAAAGAATAGCATTATTAAAATAACTTTCATGTGAAGGTTAAAATAATAAAATCTAAATATAACAGTTAGTTAATTTTTGATTTTTAATTTAATTTGGTTAAAGTCCCGTTTTGAATATTATATATGGGTATTTTGCGATAGTCATCGTAATTTTTATGAGGGCGTAAACTTGATTTGGCAACTCCCCTCTGAATTTTTGCACCACACCAGCAGGATTAATTTTTGAATGATAACAATAGAAAACAGCGGTTGAGTTGTGATCAGATCTCTAATCAAGATTAGAAAATTCCCTACCAAGTGAGTTTGTTACTTAAGAAACTGAAATATAGTGCAAAGTCAGACTAAATTAAACATTCTTTTTCTTTAATTTGATTCAGTTTAATGCTTTTTTAAGGTTATAATATAAACTTGAAAATTAATATTTTCTAAAATAGAAATTACTGTGGCTATTACTAGATTTTTCAATCTTTTCTCTTTTAGAAGAAAACACTTGTCCATAACAAAAATTTGACACAGCCTCAAACAGAAGGGTGTTTTTGTTGATCAAAAATCGAATCAAATCTGACACAATAGAATGCTGAAATTACGGTACGTGTCACTTCAATAGAAAAAATACAAGTCAATTTATTTTCCAATTTTTTAAAAGCAAAACAATATTCTAAAGCTCAAAATAAATGACTCAAAAAGAAACATTTCCTCATATTTCAGATGTTCCTTGGTAAGCTGAATTGCCACATAAGCACAAAGTAAATCAAAGGATGTCACCGGCAGGATCTCAGTTCTGACATCCTAAAAAAATGTGACAACTGAAAAATATATTTTAAAGAAATCAAATCAAAGTTTCGCAGGACTTCGGTTCCTCCAAACCGAAAGAAGAACAGAGAGAACCGAAGGAAAAAAAATTAAGAAATAAACAAAGAAAAATGGCGGAACCTGAGGAAGAAAGAATAAAACTGATAATGCATCTACAGGAATGGATCCTAAGTTTCTCTGATAGATCAACTCTATTTTAAGGCGGGTAAAAAAATCGATGGAGAAAGATAAATAGGATGAATGCACTAAATGTTTCCCTTTCTTTAGAAATTTTACCGGATTTCAACTGATTACATTTCAGATGTTTGCTTTACTTCTAAAGAACTGCCTACAGTTTAGATAAGTTTTGTATTTCTTCTGAAAAATAGATGGCCTTTTCAGTATTTCTTTCTAATCGTGTAGTCAAAAGCAGCATATTAGAAAAAAAAACACTTGTTTACTCAAAACATTAATTATCGTTTCTGATTTTTGCATGCGAAACCCATTTAACATGTTTCATGCTCTTATGAATATTGATTCCAAAAATGAAGTTACTCAGATTTGTGGTAATACAGTCGGACCTCTATTTAACGAACCTCTATTTTGCGAACTTTTTCTTGGAACCAAGAGCATTTTGCGAATTTCTTCGTAAAATAACCACCAAATAGCGAAGTGCATTCTCTATTGAACGAACTTTTTCTTGTGATCCAATTTTTTTATCTCCCTATTTCTCAAAATATTTATAAACAATTCACACTTATGCTTTTTTTAACACATTTTATGGTGATCAATGACCTTGAAGCTGGAAAATGTCAAAGCGAAAGTGCTTGAGCATCAAAGAAAAAAAATTTAATTCTTCATGAGGTGGATAAAGGCGTGAAGAAAAAGGATATTGCTTTAAAATTTGGTATTCCTCCAAACAGCTTATCAACCATAATAAAAAAATCGTGATAAGATACAAAATTATGATTCATCGAATTCTTGTTCAAAACGTTTAAAAGCATGTATCTATGAAGATGTGGATGAGGCAGTTTTAAAGTGGACGGTGTGTAAAATAAAAGCAATACAGCAACGAATGTCGATGAAGACAAAGATGATGAAGGTGGAAATGATCATGATGCAGAAATAAACAAACATGCGTATGATGAAATGCTAAAATTGATTAATTTTAATTTGAAATTATTTTTTAAAATGAAAATACAGTGTATTCCCGGACAATGTATTGCTTTATTCTTGTTTTTCTGTCAGATTTCTTTTTGATGGGTAAAATATATAAAACAAATAGATATTAATGTACAAAATATAGGTGTGATTAATTACTTTTTTAATGATATTTAGTGTTTATGAATTTAAAATCTGTTTTGTGTAGTTTAAAGTATTTTAAAAAGTGAATCTCTATTTAACGAATTTTCCATATAACGAACTTTTTTTCGGGATTTAGCGACTTCGTAAAATAGAGGTCCGACTGTATAACAAATGCGCGCTGAAAGATGTGCAAAAGAAGTAACATTTTTAATAGACTATTGTTAAAAATAGCAATATCACTTCAAAACTAGTTTCACGCAGTTTCCGCTGAAATCGATGTATTAAGATAAAAATAACTAAATCCAAATTAGATTAAAGGAACTTTTAGAAATTCCAAATGTATGTTAGAGTTTAATATTCTCATTCAAACGTAGTTCAAATATTTGCAAATTTATCTTTAAAATGTGATGGATCTCATTTAAAAATATGCTCGTGAAGCCTCACTTTGAATTCTACTGACAGATTTATTTGGATAGTGGAAGAAACAATAAAAATCGTTTGACATTTGATCATTTTAACGATTCATGATTAGGAAAACATACCTTGGTTCAAACAATTCCAAATAAGTTTTCAAAAAAGAAATTAAATAGTTAAAAATATTTTTCTTTTAAAGTTGCTAACTGAAATAGCAATTTTCAATCAACCATCATAACTTGTTGCATTTATCCGACAAACAGCATCTGTTGCAGAACTAAGCAGTCATTAATTAAGATTAAGCAGGACCTTTAAAATCTACCTGATTTCGTCTTAAATCTGGTGTATAGTTCTGAAATATTGCAGCCACAGCAATTATCTATCTTTGCAAAACGATACTTTAATAAAACATATCATAAAAGCAGAAACTAAAAAAATGTAAACATGGCGACTAAACAAGAGCAAGTACAACAGCGCCCCCAATCTCGGTTTTTAAATCACTCTGGAGGAAGATTGCGCATGCTCCAGACTACAGTTGACTCCTCCACAGGTACAGCTTCTTTACGTCACACATAGTTTCTTCCCTTAATAATGCTGATTGAAAATTTAGATTTTTAAATAATTTGCATATTTTGGGCATTTGAAAATAGCGCATAGACAAGACACTAGCAGCTTCAAATATTTTTGGGTTACACCTGTTTCTGATTGATATTTCGATTGACATAAATCAAGTACAATTCTAGAAATTTTCTGCAAATTTTTTTCTTTTTATTCACCTAATATTTAACTTCTTTTTATTAACGTTTGTTAAATTGGAATTTTGTAATCGATTCTTCATTAACTTCCAATTGCCTTAGAGTGTTGAAATTTCGAGCACTTTTATATTCTGGAATACAATACACTGTTAATGTTATTCAAACTTAATTATCAATTAATCTATTAATTAAATTAAATTTTTATAGCACACAGGTGCCCCCAGCTGGTTATGAATTCGGGAAAAATCGATTTTAAAATCCCAAAGTGTTTATAACAATAAATTATAAGTTTTAAGACTAAAAGGGGGGTAGAAAATATCTTAAATACAAAAAATTTATACTGTTCAGTACAATAATAAAAATACTTTTTTAAAACCATTTTTTTTAAATTTATAAAAAAATAAGATCCCCAAGCTGTTCCTCAAAGCGAGATGTAACTGTTTCAGAAGAAGTCTGTGAAAGACAGCAAATTTAATGATACCGAACCGGGTCTTCCTTTGAAATTATGACATGTATGACTTCAATGGGAAAGTAAAAATAAATTTCTGTATCGATTCTGTGGATGTAAAATTTTTTTAACTGAAAATCTTACAACTCGGAGAAAATAAGACACATATCGTCGCATTTCAGATGTTTCTTTAGTAAACAGAATTCCCACGTAAGCACAAAATAAATCAAGAAATATCGCTGGAAGGTTATAGGATCTGTATTCTAGAGAAAAATAATCTAACAAAAGAGAAATATCTTTTAAAGAAATCAAATGAAACTTTTTTAAACAAGATTTAAGGTTCCTCCTCGATCAGAAAAGATGCAAGAGGCCGGAAGAAAAGAGAAAAGGATTATGAAATAAACACAAAGAACAAAATTGGTGGAAGCT